>APFE031628726.1:58191-69456 GCA_000404065.3 Pinus taeda
ATATATAGGAGGTCTTGTTATTTGTGAGCTGATTTTGAAGTCATTGATCTATCTTTTCTATCTTTTTTGTGAGCTGACTTCATAACAATCATTATCTCAATCAAGGATAATAGTGACTACAGAATCCACAGGAGAGGTTACAACCAGTGAATTTGGTGAAGCCCCCTATTTGAGCGGACTATCGGGATGTACTGTAAGTTCTTCTGTTGAAATGGTCACAACTTTTCCAAATTTGCAATATCTAGTAAACTTTCAAGCCCTTTTAGTGCTTGGGCTATTATCATTTCTTGTTCCATCTGATCTAAATTTGATGCATCCTAAGATGATTTTTCTTTTTTTTGCTACTCAAGAGGGTTCAAGGAACTCTAACCCTTCTTTACAAGTCTAGAAGACCTCCTCCTTTTCTTAGGTAGGGAAGCTAAATCTAATGCCATCATTTTCTTCACTCTGCTAGATTTTTTAGGTTTCTCAATTGGTATAGTTTCTCACAAAATATTTTCTATCATGGGGGTTTTATTTAAATTTTCCTCATTGTCTCCCTCTATTTTCCGATCACTATGTGGAATGTCCCTAGATTTTCTATCAATTGTTTCATTTTCCAAAGGAATGTCTTGATCATCATCGAGGTTTCTAAAGAACCCTTCCTAATTCTGTTGGACTTGGCTAAGACTTCTTATAACTAATAGATTGATGAGTCCATGGTGACTTACAACTGTAGCTTGGTCCTTCAACCTCTTTAATATAGTAGCAATCTCATGCAATACTAAATTAAGAAAATATGGGAGGTTCAGAGTTACCATTTGCCTTAGGGATACCATGAGTTTGAGATGAATCCCCCTTAACGCATCGTACCTTCCATCACAGGTGATGTACAGCTGGAAAATGTTTGTTATCTCCTTCTATGGCTCAGGTAATGAATTCGGTTTATACCCTTTCCCCTTTTTGATCAATTCCTTTCCAGTATTTAAGAACATAAGAGTCACATTCTAAAGAGAGGTGTGTATCTCATACCACTTATATCCTTCCATTGAAAACCCTGTCACTTCTACTATTACACTTTCATTTACTTGTACGTGTATATTTCGCACTACTACTACACTATTGTCCAAACTCTTAGTGAATTCCAGTGCTACCGCGTTTCTGAACACCTGTAACCATTCAAAATATTCTATCCATCCATCTTGAATTAAGATGTTGCATGCCTATTCGAATACCTGTAGTTGCATGGGTTCATTTCGGATTGAATGTCCACCCAATAACAACTGTTCAACAGGGTGTAGTCTTGCAATTTGGAAACAACATAATTCAAAATTTAGAATGATAGTAAGCTTGTACAGAGTATAGAAATTTCGATGACATGCATTGGTATTCAAAAATGAAAATAACAGTCATCTATCAGTGCCAACTTGCCCCCTAATAAGACTAAATGTTGTTCGTGGCCATTAATCGATTTTTGACAAGATATCAGATTTGACACATTTGGAAGATAATGGTACATTAATGCATTGCAATAAAGTGAAAGTCAAAAATATAAATAGAAATCGTAACATATCTATGGCGCATGACCAAATGATTATAATTTGTGTGCAGTAATGACAACGCGATTTATTAAAACCCACGGAGGATGTGGAAAAAACAAAGGCATGGGGAAATGTGTACGAAGGAATAGATGGATGGAAGTAATAGTTATATCAAGTGTATCATTAGAGAAAAGAAAAGATATTAATTTAGAATGTTTATTTTCTAGAAAAGGAATATTTCTAGTATGTAGAATTATAGTGAAATGTTCATAAAGAACCAAAATTCACCACATTCCTAGAAGGTTATAAGAATGTCCATAAAAAATTTAACAATCGTTCCAATTTTAATTTTTAAGGAAAAACAAGCCAAACTAGATTGTAATTCTTGCTTTTACTTCAATACCACAGGCATGTCCTCTGCTTCCAGCAGGCATCAATAGCCTCGACGGGGCTACTTTTTTCACCCTTTGAGATGCTAGTGTACCATTTACTAAGATATTTTCTGAATTTTGTTGATATATAAATTTTTGAAGTATTTATAGAAGGCCATTGTTCTTGCTTTATGGCTAGCTAACAACAATTCCATTCACCAAAGATAATGAGGTGAACAAGTCGGCTCGTGACGAGACCTCTTGTCCTTCGACTTAAAAGCCAAAGGCCATTACCCTAGCTTGGTGACCCAAAATGGTAATGTCACTCCACTAGATCCTATTTTCATGGTAGGTCAGCTCGTAATGAGACCTCATATCCTCTATTAAATTATAATTTTCATTAATCTTAATAGATTACTTAATAAATGAGGTGGCATGTCAACTCCATAAGAGTTAGGGAAGGTGTAAGAAGTATTATAGTAATTACTTTTCTAATTTCCTAATTTTGTCCTCAAAAAATATTTATGGTTATTTATCGTTGGAATATTGGAATTAAAAGATATTATGTAATTGGTGATGAAAGTAATGCAATATAGTAATTATTGTAATTTTTCTACAAGTGTAGAAAGAATTAAAAATTCACGAAAATTTGAAAATTTGATAACAAATTCTCATAAACTATTATCTAATGATAGCCATAAAATAAATTGGTTTTCCATCATCATATAAGGAGAAAGCTAAAAATGTTCCTTGCCCTAAAGGAATAAAGATATAACTAAAAAATATGATAATCACATGTCAAATATCAATAGTTGTATTTAAAGGAAACAACATTGTGCCTAAAGAAACATTAGCATAATGAAAGAAAAAGAAATTGATTGAGGGAACAACAACTATGACTGAGGAAACAATAGCTGCAACTAAGGAAACAATAATTGTAAATGAGGAAACAACAACTGTGACTAACAAAACAATGACTATGACTAAGGAAACAACAACTATAACCGAGGAAACAACAATTGTGACTGAGGAAACAACAACTGTCACTGAGGAAATAGTTGTTGTGACTAAGGAAACAACAACTGTGGGTGAGGAAATAGCAGTTGTGACTAGGGAAATAGCAACTACGACTGAGGAAACAATGGTTGTGACTAAGGAAACAACAATTGTGATTATGGAAACAACAACTGTGACTGAGGAAACAATGGTTGTGACTAAGGAAACAACTGCGATAAAAAAAAAAATAGCAATTATTTATTCTTATTATTATTTTTTCTTTTTCTTTTCTAATAAGAAATAACAAACAAAAAAATAAGAATTATATACATTATGTACAAAATAAATAAAAATATCTCAAAAATATTTACCTAGTTGTGGTTGCGAGGAAATTACCCCAATCAGCTACAACCTGCAGATTGACATCATTATCGATTTCATGAAGAAAAGAATCGTTGGTAAGTGTTTGATGGTATAGATTGAGTCAATGCCCATTTGGAAGGAATGAAATGTCGACATTGTCAGTTGTAGTAAGGAATATTGTTCCATTGTCATAAAATTTAGTACTTTTGTAAAGGCCAAGCCACCTCATTTGAAGTTTACTTGGAAAATCTTGGAATCTCGAATCATATAGAAGCGCCCAGTCTCCTTTCTAGAAATTTTTCTTTTTAATCAACCTATCATGCCATTTAGCCCTCTTCCACTGAATTATGGAAGTATGTTGTAAAGCAAGAAGACGCATTTCATCTAACTCAATGAGTTATTGTAAGCGTTGTGTTTATGCTTCTATGTCGTCCAATCTGACTTCCTTGGTAGTTTTAAGAGTATTAGCTTCGAATTCAATTGGAAAAATAGGTTTCGTATAAAAAATGAGTTGATAAGGTGAATAGCCATTAGTATTGTGTGAGGTTGCCTGATAGGCCCATAAGGCCTCCAGGATCTTGGCAGCTTAGTCTCGACGATTCATAGATACTGTTTTAGTTTAAATCACCTCTAATACTTTATTCGTGCTTTCCACTTACCCATTTTCCTGTGGATGGTAAGGAGAAGTGACCCTATGTTTACAATGGTAATTTTGCATCATGCTTGAAATTTTTTGAGCAGTGAACTATGATCCCCCATCTGTTACAAGCTCCTGAGGTAGCCCATATCGAATAAATAGTTCGAACATAACATTAATAACAACTTCTTTTGTGGTCCTTGGGAGTGCTACTACTTCCAGCCATTTAGTAACATAATCTTTACAGACCATAATATATGCTTTCTGATTTGAATACGAGTTAAAGGTGCCTACAAAATCCATTTCCCATCTTTTGAATGGTTCTAGTACAATTTGCAGCTGAAGGGGAATTTCATCAGAATGAATAGGATAACCCATTCTCTAACAGTTATCACAACTATATACTATTTATTTTCATATTTAAATATTATGGGCCAAAATAACCCATCTGTATTACCTTGTGTCCAGTTCTCTGATCAGCAAAGTAACCCCCATAAGTTTCATCATGACAGACCCTGAGGATATCATGAATTTTATGTTCTCTCACACATCTTTGAATCTGAAGATCATCCCCTATATGAAAAAGGTAATCGTCCATCAACAAAAAGTGTATGTTTCACTAGATAATAATCTTGTTTTCTGGGGATGACAAATGTGATGGAAATTTTCCAACTACCAGATAATTTGCTACATTAGCATACTAGGGTGTTTTGAGTTATAAAAAACAAATCTTCATCCAAGAATTTCTCTTCAACTGGGGAAGAATCGAATACAACTGGAATTCTTGACAAAAATTCTGCGACAAGGTTTTATTTTCCTCATCAATATTTTATGGTAGTGTCACACTCTGGCAACAATAATAACAGTGAGTTACTCTACCATTAGTAACAGGTTTTTTACCTAAATAACGAATGGTAGAATGATTAGTGTACAGAAAAACTAAATATCCTGTTATGTAATGGTGAAATTTATTTATGGCATAAATAACTGCTAAAAAATCATTTTCTATCATAGTGTAATTCAGTTCGGTCGCCCTAAGGTTCTTTCTAATGTAATAAATGGCATAAGGCTTTTTATCCTCTTTTAGTTCGAGTACTGCTCCTATCATCATATCTGATGCATTTGAGGATATATGAAATGGTAAATTGGATTTTGGTCCTCACAACACAGGAGTTGTTAAGACCATCCTCTTTAGATCTACATAAGCAGTATCACATTAACGAATCCATTCAAATTCCACATGTCTAGTCAATGCATACAGAAGTGTTGCAATTTTTGAAAATTTTTCTATAAAACTGTGATATAACCCACATAACCAAGGAAACTACGTACCACTATTTGCACTCGATAAGTATGAATTTTAAGAATCACCTTGATATTAGTTGGATCTATCTGAATGCCTATAGTAGAAAAAAAATTTCCCATATCTATTCCCTCTGTCATCATCATGTGACATTTTTTGTGACTGAGGTACAACCTGTTGGCTATACATTGTGCAAGAAATTTCTCAAGTTTCTGCAAAGCTTGGTCAAATTCATTTCCATAGGGTGTTAAAATCATCCATTTATAGTTCAAGTCCCTCACTAATCAAGTCAAAAAAAATACTAAGAATTTCCCTTTGAAAAGTGGTTGGTGCATTCCACGGCCCAAATGGAAAGACTCTATATGAAAATTTTCCCCATGGACAAGTGAATGTAGTTTTGTCTTAGTCTTTAGGGGAAATATGAATTTGATTATATCCCATGAACCCATCTAAGAAAGGAAAATATTTATTTCCAGCAAGAGATTCGAGGACTTAATCCACAAATGGAATGGGAAAATGATCCTTCTATGTGGATTTATTTAATTCCCTATAGTCGACATAAATTCTCCATTTTCCATTATTTTTGGGGACTACCACTAATGGTGAAACCCACTAACTATAAAAAATAGGATATATAAAATTAAATTCAAGCATTTCTTGAAGTTCTTGTTTTACTATATCTATGAGGTGTGGAGTTAGTCTTCTTTGTGGTTGACTAATGGCGTGGGCATCTTTCTCTATATAAATATGATGTGTACATAGTTGTGGATCAATGCCCTTCATATATAAATATTCCCACGCAAAATTGTTTGTATTTTTGAAGAATTTGGATCAGCCTTTGACGTTAGAGGCCATTAAGGTCGGAATTAATGTTCATGGTTTTTCCAGACTCGATTTCAATAGGAATACTATTGTGAACTGAAGTCGTGGGTATGTGTTCAACATTAAAATCATCTAATGGATCTCCTTGGGATTCGTTATCAAGCACAAATTTTAACATTTGACTAGTTGGGTTCCCAATAATATAAGGTTGATTAATTAATCCATTAATTACATCATCCTTGGTCTATTTTTTAAAGATAGGTGCTTTATCAATAAAAGAGGAGAGTGTAAATTTCCTTCCTGGTATTCATGTGGGGAACATCTAAGATCATCAGTCGATATGTTGGTTTTAGCAGGAGGGTATAAAATAAGATTCTTGATCCTTGGTCCTTTAAAAATATTCATGCTTCTAGTTTGACACCCTATGTATTCATCTACAGTGTCAAGCCATGGTCTTCTTAATATCAAAGAGTTCCCTTCTAGTTTATTTCTAGGATTTAGGAGTACAAAATATGTTGGATATTCCCAAGAATCTACATAAACAATAATATCATCCATAGTTCCCTCTAGTTTTACAATAGATCTGTTAGTTAGCTCCAACATAGTCGAAGTTAGTTTAAAACTAGTTATTCCAAGGAGTCTGCAAGTTTCAAGTGTTAAAATATTTATGGTTGCTCCCAAGTCCACCAAGGTATTTGGGAAATTATATCCCTGAATTTGGATAGTAACAATAGGGTTTCCAGGGTCATCATATTTAATGGGTATTTGTTTCCCCATAATAAGATCAGAGAGTTTCCCTAAAACATGGATTGTAGGAGGGTCTTTCAATTTCCTACCAGGCTTCTTAACACATAATTCTTTAATCATTTTAGCATAAATTAGTATCTCTCTAATAGCTTGTAAGAGAGGAATTTTGATATATAATTTTTGTAATCCTTCTAAGAGGTAAAAATTACGATGTGCATGTGATTTTACTACGACCAATCTCTCGGGAAATAGGGGAGTAGTGTCTGTAATCTCAACGGGTGCCTATTTTTCAGTTGGTTTATTGGGTGGCTCTACTTCATTTATGATTATAGCAGGATGATACTATTCTGTGAATGACTCCTCCTTAGCGAGTTTATCATTTTCTGATTTATCTTGATTTTTTTATTGATATTATGGAAATATGGTTCTTTTGGATCTTAGACCTAGTTCATAACATTCTACTGAGGAAGGGGGATCCGAACTTTCCATAATTTTGAAAAATTGCACAGGTCTATTATTTGGATTCATATTTGGTTGTGCAAGTAACTGAGATCGAAGTGGAGGTGGAGTGTTTGAAGGTAATTGAAGTCAAGATTGTATCGATGGTTGATTTTATGGATGAGGAATTTCCCCCGTTGATTTATTAATAAGTCCAGTGGGGCATTTCCAATTCTAGGACCACATTGGCACTTGAGTAGGCTGGCTTGTCCATTTCAGAGGATACAAATTATTTGATTTATTTTTCCATGAAGTTGTGGAGTATTTTTGATTCAACCAAGAGGGACCAAGGAATGACTCATTTGTCCAGGGTGGTAAACTATATGGTTGTGGTGGCTAGGTATTAGGAGAATTTTGTTGGCCCTACCAATTTGATCCAAGAAATTTCTACTGAGAAAATTGTCTAGGAAAAGACATAGAAGGGCCTTACAACATACCTGATGGGATATTCTGCCATTGTCATCATTGTGCCACAAAATAATTTGGTTATGGCTCTTCTCCAACTTCCTTAAATACATCCTTCAGCCTAGGAAGCGAAGGGAAGTGATCAGTTGAATTATTTTTTGTAAAAATGGCACATGTCTTAATTGTGTCCAATGGACATTTCCTATGACTATGCTTTTTTCTACAGCGGGGATAGAAAATAACCAATGCATGTCCCGCTTCAACCTGTTTCTGTTTTACCTGCAAAACATTGAACTGTGTTGTCATGGTACTTAAAATATCAGCTTTAAATTCTTCTAAAAGATCACCAATTTCTGCTCGTGTAACTCCTCTGCTTGTGGTTCTGTTAGATTTGTTGAGAGGATCGTGAGTTCCAAGTTTGGTTTGTCTACTTCCTCGTGAACACCCGATACACAGTTTTATGATGTCATCATATTCTTCTTTGGAAATGTCACCTTGCCCCATTAAATTAAGTGCTTCTATCCACTCATCTTTCATGCCCCTAATCAAAGATATTTTCAATACACCCTTAGGTAGGGTAGTGTATCGCAATCTTTGCAAATTATATTGAAATCTTTCAACATATTCTTTCAAAGTTTCATCTTCTTTTGACATCACTTTAAATATTTCTTCCCTTAAATCCCTAGATCAACAATAGTCCTGATATTTAGGGAGGAAGGCTTCTTTCATTTGATCCCATGAGGTTATATTACCACCCCTTAGTCCCATGAACCATCGTAATGATGCTCACTTTAATGTAGAAGGAAACAGCTTTAATTTTTTAGGGTAGGTAGCATAATCATAACCTTGCCATAAAAATTCAAACTCAAACAAAAATGCATGAGGATCTTTAGAATCCATTCCATGGAAATTTTTAAGGTTTTGTAATGGGATAGCCTTCATTGGTGCGTTATTCTATGGATCAATGAAAGGATATTATATGATTGAAGTTTGTGTTCCTATTGTTGCATTTTCCATATATTTAAAGACCTACCAGTAATCTTTAGGAATCTCGTAATCAGGAGGTACTATCTAGAAATTAATATGTTGATAGGGTTCCGAACCTTAACTAGGTGTCACAGCACTACTCAAATGAGGAAATTAAATTTATTTCATTACAATAGTTGTTGCATGGAATTTTGGTTTAGAAGGAAGTGGATATGGTTCACTCATCTCACCTCCCCCTTCCCTCATATTACAAGAGTGCCCCTCACTCTTACTACAAGGACTAAGATTCCTAACAAATATGTCTTAGAAGCTCTTCTCAAATCCTACATTTTTGTCATGTCAATCTCAGCATTAGCTATAGAAAATGACCCTACTATTCGAGTGGAAACAATAGTAGAACCCTTCCCAGATATTACTCAAGGACCTACCAACGCTTGAGACTTTGATTTGTGAATGATTTCATATACAAAGGTCATTCTTCCAAGGCCAAATTGACCTTAGATTTTGGCATCTTTCTAAGTAGATTTATGATCTATATCTATTTGGTTCGTAGTCCTAGGATTCTTTCTATTCATACACACTAAACAATCGAAACGTATCTGCTGAGAGAGGCACTAGCACAAGAATTTTACTTGAGTGCATGTACAGGTTCTTACCTTCCATCTTTAATACGCATTCCTCAGGGATACAACTAGCACTCTCTTTGACAACCTCCCTTCCAATGATGCCAAAATGTTGGGCCAATTAATTGTTCCTTAAAAGGACCAACTAATCTACTACAGATTAATCTATCAACCTGAGGTTTCGTTTTGCTATTTCAAGGTTATTGGCATTGTTTGTGCAAGAGGAATGCAAATATGACTAGTTGTTATGGTCCTATGGAAAATCAAGACTACAATATTAAAGGAATCAATTCAAAATGCAATCTACAATTATCACATTTCCAAAGACCTATGAAGGAAACAACAAAAGAAAACATATTGGACAGCAAGTTGTTTCTTAGGGAATAGTTACTATAGAGTGAAACGATAACACTACACAATCACACTATCTAAGAGTGATTGATCAGATGAAATAACAATATATGATAATTCTATAGGTAATTAAATAAAATAATATGGCTTCTTAATGAATTAACCACAACAAATCTATTCTTATGACAATTCCAATAAACCTAATTCAAGATATAGAATTCAGTTTACTAAATAAACAACAAGAAATTAAAAACCATTACAGAGATGGAAATAGATAGAATAGAGAAATCAAACACTAATTTTAATGCTACAAGAGAAGACGACGTTGTTCCCAGGATCAGCCCCAAATCCGAAATCAAACTGCCTTACGGGAAAATCAGCTTAGTAGACTAAGTCTGAATAATAAATGCTTCCATTCAAATTGCAAAGAAACCAGTTGTAAAATAATCACAAGTCTCAGTTTGTATCAAAAGTAATATTATAACTCAAACAACCATTTTGAGGTTCAACATTAGTTTTTATATCGCAATAACAAGGGTAAAGACCAGAGAATATATTTTTAATAGTGAACGATCCTGAGAATCTTTCTCGTTTAAGTTACAATGATCTTAATTAATCGGAGAAGTTAGGCTAAGAATCCATCCTCAACTAATTCTTTCCAAACAGGTTGTAACAGTTTGAGGCTTGTGTGGTATTCTCTAACCATTCCAGGAAATAACATCAAATATCAATGAGCCAATAGATTCTTGTCAATATTAAGGATTTGTTTCTTATAAATAGCATTTTATTAATCAAATTCGTTCATAAAATAGTAAAATGATACATGCATATAGAATACTACTAAATTCTCTACTATACTAATTAACATTACTTAATTTCACAAAATAATTTAGAAAATTATATGAAAATTAAGAAATAAGGCAAGGAAAATATGAGAAATATGAGGTCCAACAAAAAGCAAGATTATAAGGAAAATCTCTCCTTTCACTTGGATTGGGGGCAATTTTTTTATATTAGGACCAGATCAACTTTTGAGGATATGTGTAAGAGAAGAGGAGGTCTTTGACATCCTCTCAGCATGTCATGATGGGCCTTGTTGAGGTCATTTTGTTGCAAAAGGGACAACATTTAAAGTTTTACAAGTTGGTTACTATTGGCCCACTTTACATCAAGATGTAAGGAGATATACCACTAGATGTGATCAGTGCCAAAAGATGGGACAACCTACACCCAGGGATGAAATGCCCCTACAACTTCAAGTAGCCTTACAGCCATTTGACAAGAGGGGAAGGGATTTCATTGGGCCAATTGATCCACCATCAAGACAAAAAATGTACATCATTTTTGCACTGATTACTTGACAATGTGGCTGAGACAAAATCTTTCAAAGCAAAAACTGAGCAGAAAGTGGCTAAATTTATAAGAGAAAACATATTCTATAAGTTTAGGTATCCATGGTGTTATCTCAAAATCAAGCACTGGAAGGTTGCAAACCAGGAAGACTTCAAGTAACTGTTTCAGACCAATCTTTTAGCTAAGGCTTAGCCTCCTTAGCCTGAGAGGGCTCTCTCAAAGGGTTTAAGATTTGCAATTGTGATTGAGATGGCTAACTCTTCTATGAAACAAATAGGAATGAGGCTGG
>APFE031628726.1:69476-113646 GCA_000404065.3 Pinus taeda
GGAGTCGCCAAGGTAGTTTTGCAACCTCAAAAAGATGTCTGAGCTCCTGCTACCTTCAGAAGTTCAGCCTCTTAATTTCAGGAATGAATAGACTTCAGGCTCCCGGCAGACGCACCAAAATGTTATCACCAAAATAAGACCCTGATAGGCTGCTGATTAGACTATCTCAGTGTAACTGTTTCAGACCAATCTTTTAGCTAAGGCTTAGCCTCCTTAGCCTGAGAGGGCTCTCTCAAAGGGTTTAAGATTTGCAATTGTGATTGAGATGGCTAACTCTTCTATGAAACAAATAGGAATGAGGCTGGTAAAATCTAAATTAACAAGCATCCATTGGGCTCATGGATTCATATGGTACTCAGCATTAACAGTGAATTGGCTTTGCAATGAAATCAAGGCATTCAGACTTCAATATACATAAAGTACAGCAGACACAAAGGGACAGTATATGAGTACATGAAGGAAATTATAACACAGCATGTGATTTCTAAGTAATCAAGTACCCATCAAACTGTAAACAACATGAAAGACAACAAGAGGAATTCATACATTGAAGTCACTATGATTCTTGAGCAGCTGAAACCATTCACTGTATTATCAAAATAAATAGAGTCTTTACATAAGCTTGTCAACAGATCTTTTTTACATAAACTTCCAACCCCTATTACATTGTTGCTCCTGCTATATATAGAGTTCTTCTATCTGATTGAGATTCCTCCTCAAGCATGAGGGGAACCCAAAATCTACTTCTAATGACACCTAATCAACTTTTAACTACCTATTAAATGTAACAGACTTCAACTAAACTTTCCAGAGATCTAAATCAAGTAGGATTCTAACACCATGTTATGCTAATAAAAGCCTTGGCTATAATTGTTCTCGTTCTTTTACATCTGGTTCCTTTCAGTTTGGCAGTGATGAGTGTTCAAGGCTCCATGCTGGTCTTCTATGCCACATCCTCTCCATTGTCCTGAAATATAGGAAACTACCCTTGTGAACCGTTCTTTAGTTTTTCTCAAGATGTTTGGATTCAATAAAGTGCATCCTTTATCTTTTAATTACCCAAAATGGAGCAGACTGCCATGTCCTTGATGTGATGTCCACTGTTTACATGCGTGAAAGCCAAAATTCTTGCAAACTGTTCTAGATATCCTAAAGTGTGGTAAATATACTCACTTTATGACAAAAATCTAAAGTAAGATTCGTATGCATATTATCTCCACCTGTCTTGACCTGGTTGAATCTTAATAGCTTCATCTAATGCCGTGCATGCCTTGTAGACATTCACCTTTGAAAATTCCCACTCATATTCAAAACTGGTTAATTGAAATTGGACTGTTTAGCTTCAGCAGTTTCGTAGCACGCTACGAAACTGCTGAGTTGCTTCAAAAATCACAGTTTCAACCCATAACTTTACTTATTTGAGCACTTTTCAATCAAAACCTTCTTTCAACTATTCCAAAACCTTTCAACACTGAATGGATGTGCATGATTCTTCAAAAAGGTGACACTAAGTAAAATTACCAAAATTTCAAGCATAGCCTTACTTGAAACGGGATTTCATTAAGAAGACTCCTTCAGTTGACCTAACTGTACCTTTAAATCTTCAATTTGTTTCTTCATGACCTTGATTCCAGCTCTTAATTACATATTAATCATTCTGATGAATTTTGCTTCTTTAATTGCCGGTACTATCCAGGTGTGGAATTGAGTATTACAGTCAACCACCTCTGTAGTTGTTTTGTCTTCCCATAAGGTCTTCATTCTGTAATAATTAGCTTGTTGTATGGCATGTTTCCTGGCAGCTTTCCTCAGTCTGGCAATCTCAAGGTTGGAAGATTCCAATCTCCTTTTCAAAACCTCTATACTATATTCTTTATGAGTGGCAATTATTTTTCCTTTGTCCTTTCTTTCACAAGGTTGTATTTCTTCCCCTGTTTCATCTGTCCTTGGCAATACCTCCTGTACTTGCTGAAATCTCCTTGTTATGGGTCTCCTGGGCTTGAAGACAAATTGTTCAACTTGTTCATCAAACTTAAGTTTCTTTGAGGCTTTAGCTTTCTTTTTCTTCTCTTTTCTTGACTGCAACAAATCATCTTGAACTAGTGGGGACTCCTCAAAGTCAATTGCCTGCAATAAATCATTTAAATTTCCCTTCGAAATAGGACTTTCTTCAATAGCTACTGACTTAGCCTTTTCTTTAGCCATTTCACTTCTCGTTCTTCTCCTTGGAACTACTCTAGCTGTGCTTGCTTCATGTGCAGTCTCTTTGACCTGAGCTTTTTCTTTAATTGACTGCTGAGGTGTATCTTGAATGGTCAGTGTCTTTTCAGCCTCTCTAACTTGTTCCCTTGCCTTTAATTTTGGAAACCTCTTGGCTCTTGTTTATGTTTGAAGACCTGTTGTTGTGAGATCTTTTGCAGGTAGAGGGCTGAGACCAGTCTGGCTTTTGAAACCAGACATGAAAATAAATGTATTCCAGTCCTTGCCTACCTTCTGAAGCTCATGCAAAACAATTAATTTAATCAAGCCATGGTGAAACAGAGAAGTTTCACAAGCCTCCTTTCTCAATTGTACTTTGTCACACATTTTACTCAAACTACGGAATAAATAAAAAGGTAGATCAATGGAAGCCTTCCCTGTAAAATGAAAAAGGAGTTTGAAATGGTAAGAATACACCTTGTTATACCTTCCTTCGCAAGTCAAGTATTTCTATATACAGGTGAGTAAATTTGCATAGGACTCTTTGACATAGCTCCTAGGAACCGACTTAATCAAATATGAATTAACGAATTCCTTCTTTAAAAACTCTTTGCATGGATTCATATCAAATTTGAAATTTTTGAACCAATTTTCTTGCCCTCGTGGAATCTCTGTCACAATGGATATCATCTCTGGTGAGACCTGCAATTCCATCATAGCCACCTTTGAATTTAATCCTGTGAAATTTAGTGCAAATTCTTTAGTCACCTGTGCATGCCCTCCTTGTAACTTCCTGCAAAAATTCCAACATCTAGCTTTTTTAAACGCCTTCTCCACATCTTTATTCTTCAGTGTTACATCCAAACCTTCAGGCTCGTTTCTCAGACATTTGCCTGATCTGTGTTCTTTCTTCTCTACTGATCTCTCCATGAAATCTTAATGACCTGTAAGCAATGAATACTAGCTCTGTTCGAACTGTGAAAAACTCAGCTTCTTTTGAAAATTTGCCTCGCTTTATTTTTTGCCTCGCTTGATTACAATGTTATTTAAAATTGAAATCATGCCATTTATAATCTTTCAAATTGCAATATTGCAGATCTGTTATTCATGCAAGGCTTACAATCATCATTAAGACTTGTGAATAGGTGGCTTTTCTTGGAAATTGTAATCCGTGTGTATCAACAAATTTAATGGTGTTGATAATGGAGATGGGTGGTGGGACATGATAAGTGGAGTACAAGAACTGACACAAGATGACGCAGCCATTGATTTACCTAACGGATTTGACATTTGGGAAAGATTCGTTGCGGAATGCACAAATCCCTGATTTCGCAGCGCGGTTAGTTTAAATTTTGAATGATGAGCTGCGAAATCACCTAATAAGGTTTACGCTGTGAAAACATCTAATGAGTTTTGCACTGCGAAACTGCTAAACAGAGTAAATGTGCTGTGAAAACACTTTAAAAAGAATGCATGTGCTACACAATTACCAAAAAGGCTTTGTAGTGGATAACAAAGTAACACATGACTGATGAATGATGGTGATCAATGGTAAATAAGAATACATGCTTGACTCATGACCTCCTAAGACTCAAACTTTAAGGAAAAAACGAACTCAACTTAGATTAACACTAACCTTTGTCATCAGGCTAGGATGAGAAATTTTAGCATTAGATTTCTTAAGTGATAACACAGGGGAGGTAGTCACTGATCAAGGAGCACAATTCACATACAATTTGATTGAATATCTCATGAGGAAACACCATATCAAGCACAAGACATCCACTACCTATAACCCTTGAGGAAATGGGCAAGTAGAGGTCACAAACAGAGCATTGGAGAGCATCCTCACCAAGATTGTTAGTAGACATAGGAAATATTTCACAGAGAGACTAGTAGAGGCCACTTGGGCCTACAATACCACTTGGAAAACCACCACTAGATTAACTCCATATGAGTTGGTTTATGGGAATAAATCTCTACTTTCTATTGAGTTTGAATATAACACTTTGAGAATGGCAACTCCATTGGATTTACATGTCACCACATCATAGCAAGAAACATTTCTCCAATTGAACAGCTTAGATGAGTTCAGAATGCAAGCTCTCATACTCACTGAAGTCATATAGATGTAAAGAAAGGTCTAGCATGACAAGAATATCAAGAAAAATACTTTTCAAAAAGGGGATTGGGCCTTGTTATATGATTCTAGGTTCAAAGGGAAGCTAATGACAAGATGGTTGGTTCCATACCTAGTAGAAATGTTTAATGAAAATGGATTTGTCCAGATCAGAACCATTGATGAGGAAGACATTCCCTTGCTTGTAAATGGTTATAGGTTGAATCTATATAGAATACCTCTATCTAGGGAAGAATTTATTAGTTCAGTTAGCAAAGAATTAAATATGATTGGGAGTTTCATAGCCTCTAGTCCATAACATACCTCGAAATTTGGAAATATAAAAAGGCCTATGTGAAAACCTCTATGAGGCATCTGAGGCCAACTCCAGGGTTGAAAACATCTCTGAGGTAGCCCAGGAGAAAAAAAAAAGGAAAAACATAATAAATATCCCTGGGTGAACACTTCCCTTGAGGCACCTAGGGCAGGCATGTAGGATGAAAACCTCCTCTGAGGCATCCTAGGTGTCTCAAGAAAAAGAGAAAAGAATAAAAAATAAAATTGAATAAAAGGAGAACAAGGAGGGATTTTATATCATGTTTGCTAACCTTTCTTTTGTTTTGCATAATTGTACACAGTGGCAGACTTCATGGCTATAAGCCAAAGCCTACAAGCTATCATACATACCTCCATCCAAACATCTCATATCCATCCTCTCCATTCATATTACTATCTCTCTCCACCATCCCATCATTAAGAAATCCAAATTTCACCTCCTCTCTGTGATGCTACACAAAGGACCTTTATTGTTACAAGAAGGTCATATAATGCTACAAGAGGAGCTCGTTGAGCTACAAGAGGGATATCCAAGGAGGAGAACGGCCCAAAATACCATTCTTACTCTGAGAAATGATAAATAAGGTCCTCCTATGACTTTTCCATCATCCTTCCATCACCCATTCACTCCATTTCACCAAAACGCTTCTCAAACGCTCCACTATGTCCTACCTTAAGAAAAAAATACAAAATCCACTATTCTCTATTTCTATAGTGTCTACACTACCCCTTCATGACGCTAACCCTATCCTCATATCATATCATCATCTCCCTCATGGAAATTTAAGACTTTAAGGGGAGATCAAAAGACTTCTACAGGAAGAAATGCCCCCTGTAGCAACCTATGCAACCACAACAACAATCACTGATATTATTTTTCTTCCACCACCAAAAGGGATGGTGAATATTTTCTTGCAACTATGAAGAGACACCTTATTCTTAGGGAGGCTTTCCACCATTAGTAGTAGCTTGGATACCAGAAGAGGTGCATGCAAACACACACCAAATGAAATAGTCAAGGTATCATCAAGAATGAAGACATGCACAGGAAATAATTCAAAGTGGTCAACTCCCTTTATCATAATTATATATGGTCTAGCTCCAACATGCAAACCTCTGCAGTATTTCAATCCACAAGTAGCCTCAAGTATGGAAACCCTAATCTCCTCCCTCTACTTAAAAATAACAAAAATGTGTTTTGAGCGAGAAAAGGTGTTTTAATAGGATGGAGGTGGCTAGTGAACTTGGCCACCCTAGACTAGTAAAATCAAGTGTGATTTAAGTCACCACTACAACGTGTAAATTTGAACTCAAAATGAAGTGGTATCCCTGAATATTGGGGTGATAATAACAAGGAGAGAGAAATTATTACAGTGAGTGGGGAAAACGGTCCAAAAGAGGAAACTCGTGTTAATGCCAAGTCACTATAACACTCCAAGCTTTTAACCAAAAGAGGATATTATGTGTTGGATCGACTTCATTTGCACCATCAATCATTCCAAAAAATGGTAGAGGAAGGATGAGCTAGTGCATCGAGCAGCCTAGAGTGCCAGCGAGGAGCTTTGAACCTTTTCTGCAAGTGCTACAGGAGAAAGCTACAAGAAGGCTTGTGATTGGTATAGGAGGGTTGAGAGGATATACAAGAGGAGTTGGGAGGAGAAAAAGGAGTCACAGTGGCTCCATACTATCTCAAAACCTTCACGCACACCCAAAATTTCTCTAAGAAGAAGTAAGTGACACCCTTATTCTTTGTTTCTACACCCAATTGCATGAAAATGTTGCTTGAAATTAAGAACCTATAGTAGTCCATTGGTCAGTAGGACGTCTTTTTGAAGGTTTTTGTGGCTAGGGTAAGAGAAAATAGATTGTTTGATATCAATTGGAGCACCCTTCTTCCTCACTACTACCAAGAACTTTACCATTGTTTCCCCACTGGGACTGTTTGAATTTTTTTTTGAATTCCACACCTACATAGAATCAAGGAGTAATAGATAAGAAATGGGGGGTATATTTAACATAAGGGAACCCTCAAACACCAAGAGAATTCACCAACACCCTACTATACTTGACATCTTCAGTAGACACACCAATGGTTTAGTTTATTTGAGTTTCTAAAGGGGTATGATGATAATCTTGCCCATGAATTTTCCATGGCATTACACTCTCAAGAGGAAGACAATGATACAACTATTTTCGGAGGGTTTTCCATCTCTCTCAGTCTTGAAACCATCAGTAGAGTGACCACCTTCCCTCTAGGAATTAGGTGGAGAAAAAAAGACAAGCAACTAAGTGTCATAGCTAGGAAAAACTTCTTCCTTTCAAAAGAGAAGCCTTTATAAGACAAGAACAGAGTGAGAAGAGAAAGTATGCCTTACCCTTGGAATGAGGTAGCTTACCATATCCTTAAAATATATCTTTTGTAGGATATTAAGTGTGGTTTATGCCCACCATTTCAGGCTACTCTAGGAGATGAGATTCAAGGCAGAATTACCCCTTTCTCAAAGACTTAGGGTTCCTTATTTCTTCCTACAGTCAATCATGGAGATGAGTCAGAAGGTAAGGGAAGGAAAACACCAACACTTAGCTCACCATGGCCTCATCATGTTGATAGTGGTGGATGCTATGAACCACTTGAGAATCCCTTTAATATGGAACAAATTTATGGACATGGATAAGGAGACTTTCATAGAAACACAATCCCTCACACCTAGAGAGACTCCAACCTCTAGTATTGGAGGAAGAGAAGGAAAAATAGAGGAATAAGAAGGAGAAAAGACAGGGGAGGAAGAGGCAGGAAGAAAAGAAGAAGAAGAAATAAAATAATAGGAAAAAGAAGTAGCAGAGATAGAGGAAGGAGAAGCATAAATTAAAGGAGAGGAGGGGGAGAAGAAAGGAGAAGAAAGAGTAAGCCCTAAGGATGCTTCTCCACCCTAAGGATTATAAGACACTAAATAGGAAGAAGCTGCAACATTAGCTACATTGGGCACTCCTATAAATCCCAAGAGGAAGTAATCAAGACCAAGTCAAATGTATTTAAGAACCATGAGGAGCACTAAAATTAGACAAGGGAATCCACAAACGCATACAGATGTTCCTATAATTATTTATGATTCACCAAGAAAAAAGGAATAAATAAGACCCAGTGAAGGAAAAATTTAGGAGGTCACTCCTCCTCAAACCAAAACCAAGTCACCTATGTCACCTGTGAGTAGGCCTACCACTAGGCTTGTCACCTTCAACAAGCCAAGGACACAACCTTCCTTTGAGGAAGAAGAAAAAGAGTAGCTATAGGAGGATCAAGGTTTGCTACAAGAGAGACATGGTTTTCTACAGGAGGGGCAGAGTTTGCTACAAGTAGGACAGGGGAAGATATAGGAGAAAAAGAAAGAGTTACAAAATGAAGCCACCACCTCAAAGACTGATGGAAAACACCTATAAGAACTCTAAGGACATAGCCCACAACCTAGCATGAGATCCTACTACAAATTCATTAAAGGAGGAAGGATTATCTCTAAAACATTTGCAATCCCACTCCTTTATGAGATGGATATAGAGAGAGGTATAACCCATAGTAGGATGCAAATTGCTAAATCTAAGAATGTTTAGGATCTAGGCATCATGGAAGAAAAGGTCATTGAAATGGGCAAAGAGTTAAGTGACTTGAGAATGAGAGAGTCTATATTGAAGGAGCAACTACAAGAAGAAAACATGAGGTTGGGAGAGAAGTTGCAAGATAAAGAAACATAACTTTCCACCATGACACGTCTCTCCATGGAAGCCCTACAATGCAAACAGCCATCAAAGTATTATGCCCTCTTTCTCAAAGAACAGTGGTTTCAGTTCCAAATAAAAACTTTGGCACAATATGGATCTATTCCTTCTTAGGAATAAAGGGATTTCAATGAATTTTGCAACCAAACTAACATGGAAGATATGGAAAAATTGGATGAATTTTATATGCACAACCTCACTTTGAAAAATATGATTTTTTGTGATCCCAATTCAAGATTAGGAGATATGCAATTGATGGCTTTAGCATCCTAGATGACTCATGAGGAGACACGAATTGAGGAGGAGAGAACGGTAATGGAAAAGGAGGAGAAGGAACCATTGTATATCAGGGTACAACTAGTGAGCCCAAAGCCTGTAATTAGAAATCATAGCCTCATCTCCAATGATGTTTCTTTAGCACCCAAATACATTTCTACCTGAGAGATAACCATTCTACACTTTGAAGACACATTTAGGATGTTGGGAAGAGAAATTCTATAAGCTTTCCAGAGGAGATGGCATGCCTTATCCCACAAACTACAGATCAGAGAATATCACTCTCCTCAAAGTCTAAGGAATGCCCTGGAGAGAACACCAATGTATAAGAGGATCATCTAGAGGATGAAAATCAGGTGGATAGGACTCAAACTCAGTCTAGCTTTGTTACTAGGCTTATAAGAAGGAACAGATGAAGCAGAAGAGCAGGAGGAGTGGATAGAGATAGAGAGGAATGCATGTTTTTACCACTAAGAGGGCACACCATTTGAGGAACCTTGGGATTTCAGGGAGGCCACCAAGGCCATGAAAGAGTTGCACATGGATGGCTGAGCTTCTCAGAGGATTAGCAACACCTTTAGCATGGGGATGATGATGAGTCCCATCAATAGATACATTTTTAATATCATTATGCCATCCTCCAGCCTTGAAGTTATCCTTCTCTTACATTAATTCACATTTTTTGTTATACTATGCTTAGTAAGAGGAGTAAAAGGTGTTTCTCATAGTATGTGGCCTAATGTGGTTTAATTGTAGGAAAATGAAGCATTTTTAGGCTATTACTATGCAAGGGATTGATGGAGATTAGGAGAGAACCTAGGGTGTTTTTCCACCTCCATAGCTCCCTATACGTGAATTGGGATCATAATATACTCTGTCACCAATTTGAATTCATTGGTTGTCGAGTCACTCCTAGTCCACGTGAAGATCAAGAGGGACAAGATCCACCATTTTTGAGATTAAGGAGGGAACCACTTCTACTTTCAAGGGAGCTTGTTCAGCTGCCCTTTTGTATAAATAAACTAGAAGAAGAGCTCATTATGATTCAAAGTTTTTGTTTAGATAGGTGTAACTATTGAGCTTCAAGCTTGACATTGTTACTTTAAACTTTTATTTGATTTATTAGACGTACACTTTTTGATAATGGGAAGTTGTATTTTAAGTTACATCTAAGTTAGCTTCAGAGGGTTGAGACCCTTGGTTTTGGGCTAAACCAAGAGGATTTGGTCCCTCTTCTTATACTTATGTTTCTTCTCGATTCCAAGCAGTTCATAGTTCTTTCATTTCAATAGATATTAATCTATAAAATATTGTGGTTGTCATCGCTACATCACCTCTCTTGTAGGAGAATGAGTGGAAGGATTTACAATCACAGTCCAAAATTAGTGTCTTTATGAATTTTTGGAAATAGATTAGTGTTAGTTGACCTATTTTACATTTTCTTTCTATAGCTTAGAAGTCAATTTAGTGATTAGCTTAGTGTTATTTCACAAATTAGATGTTATTTAAATTCAATTCATCTTTTCCATCATAAGTTATTTCATTTTGTTAATGATAAATGGATGTATGCATGTGATTGATTATGGGGTTTGTTGATCTATATGGAAGGGCACATTTAACACTTCCATATTTAACTCCTTCATCTTCTCTTTAGACTTACAAATTCTATCCAAAAACCGTGTTTTATAACTCATTTTTCCTAGTATACTAAGAGCACTCATCCTAGTGCAAGAAACCTCTAAGAGGTCCTGAGCTTGCCTAGGGGCCCAAAACAACCTCCCTCCATTTTATTCAACTTCCATTTGCTTCTCTATACCCTCAAGAAAACATTTTCATCTTCAAAAACCACTCGGATGCCCTTCTGTAGCATTACAGTATTTCTTATAGCATTACAGGCCTCCTGTAGCAATCGCTTGTAGAAAACTTGTAGCAACACTTTCCTTCATTATTTTTGATCTCCATTGTAACTTTGACTTAGTATAGATGAATGATGACCCCTAGCTATGATTTTATGATCAAGGGAAGTACCTAGGCCACCACAACCATTCCTTTTATTCACGGCAAAAGCAGAGTAGAGTTAGTTTTGTATCACAAGTATGATGCAAGTAGGTTAATGATTTACAAGAGAGTATGAACTAGGTAGATGGTACATGAAATTCTAGTTGATAGTTTGATGAATTATGCAAGAAAAAATAGTTTCCTTTTTGCAAGTAGATTTGGTAGTTTGATAGATTTTTCAAGATAAAATAGCTTTCTTTCTGCAAGTAGATTAGCCTTTGTCCTTTCATGAGATTATTAGTTAGAATTTACAAGTTGATTCAATGGAATTTACACTTTAATAGGTAGAAGTAATTTCCAATTTTACCTTCATCAATAAGATTCCATTCTAATTCAGTAGGAGGGATGGTCTTTGATCACTTTTGATCTAATTTCATAACTAAGTGTGCCATGAGTAGAATCCTATTTATTGTGCATATAGCACTGTCACCTCGAAGTTTGTAGAAACCCTGGGTTGATAATTTGAGTTTAGGAGCCCTTGGTAGTTGCAATATTCTTGGTGCAACATTGGGGCTCACCGCATACAACAAACTCTTTATCTAGATCCACAATCTTCAAAACTAGAGCATTTGTAAGAAAGTGTTTCAATTTCTCAAAATGAGTTGCACATTCTTTGGTCCATTCAAGCGTCTTCCCTTTTCACTTCAAAGATATAATGGGATAGGAAATATGTGAGGATTTCTTGATGAACCTCCTGTAATAACCTACTATTCCCATAAATGATCTAACCTCATCCACATTACTATGTGTTTCCCACTCCATAATAGCTCTAATATTTTCTGCATCTAGTACTATGCCTTCCTTAGAAACAACATGTCCCAAGTAATGAATTTTTTTCTAAAAGAAATTGTACTTTTTAGGCTTGGAAAAAAATTAATGCTCTCTCAGCAATATTAACATTGTTGGTAGATATTATGCATTCTCTTCCTCATTCTTATAATATATCAATATATCGTCAATGAATACTATAACGAACTTGTTAAGATAAGAACGCAACAGATTATTCATCAAACACATGCAAGTGGTTGGATCATTAGTCAATACAAATGGAACCACTACAAACTCATAATGCCCATACGTGGTATGGAATTTGGTCCTGTAGATGCCTTTTTCTTTGATTCATACCTGACGATATCCTAATATCAAATTAATCTTCGAGAACACTGTTTCTCCCTTCAATTGATCAAACAAGTCTTCAATCTGTGGAAAATGGTACATGTTCTTAATAGTCACCTTGTTCAACTTCCTGTAATCAATGCATAACCTTCTTCACAAACAATATTGGTGCACCCCAAGGCATCACACTTGGCCAAATGTATCCCTTGCCAAGCATTTCCTTAAGTTACAACTTCATTTCACCAACCCTAGAGTGCTCATCCTATACAGTTTCTTGGATGTTGGTGCTGCTCCCGTCATTAACTCAATAGAAAAGTCCACTTCCTTGTGAGGCGATAACTCTGAAATATTTGTTGGAAATACATCTTAAAATTACTACAAAAACATACACTTCTTCAAGACTTTAGCACCCTCAACATCCTTTCCTTTGTCACTAGAAATATGAACTGAAAAAAAATAGAGACATGTTGGTAGTGCTGGACCTGCCAACATTCAGGGGATCTCCCTTGTATGAAGTCCCAACTACACCTCACACCATTTGGTGTAGGAGTCCCATCTAGTATGATGGCTCAGTTTCCAATTACTTAGAGATTTTCCTTAACTCTTGTTGTTCAAAAATTGAGATTGTTATGCTAGTATCTTCGAAAAGTGAGGTGAGTATGCCTGGTGGGTGCGTAATGTAACTTGTGTCTAGGTTCTCTTACTTGCAAATGGGGAGAGTAAAGTGAACCTCTAAGTGAGAGGTAGTAGTACCACCCAGGAAGAGACACATGTGAACCAAAAAGGTTATGTTCAACATCCAGCAGAATAGTCCATAGTGGATGTGGTAGTCGTTAAAACTGGAGTGCAAGGGAAAACAAATACACCATCCAGTAGAGTAGTCCACACGGATGTGATGGTCATTATAACTAGTAAACAAGAAAGGTTTCTATAATATCCTGTCAAGTAGTCCACAAGGATGAGGACAACGATGATAACCAATACAATACCTTCCAAATAATGTAAATATTAAAACAACCGAAGTAGTTCAACTGTCTTAGTACAGGTGAAACAAACATGCATGAAATTTTTTGAAAGAATAGTCTTACAAACGTCTACAAAACATGCATGAAAAAGTGTTGGCCTTAACAGGCTTCTAAATTCAGAAAAATTTACAAGACACATATGTACACCATACACCACTAGTCCCAATAGTGGGACATTGGAGCCACTCCTTGCTCCTCAAAGAACTAACTGAAAACTATTAAGGCTATGTGGGAGGATCCAAGGTGAAACGTCCTTGCTCATACAATGGGAGGGGTATATATACCTAAGCATGATGCTTGGCCCTTGTGACTCTTAGACTACCCTCATGACCATTCAACGTCCTATGACTTTTCAACTGACATGACTCATCATCTTCATGTGTGTGTCCATTAGACTTTCATGTTACATTACATTCGGTTACAACAAATATGGCCCATATTAGTGATGTGGCCTTGGAAACTCATGACACAACTTGACATGGCACTATTGACATGGACTCGATGGTTATGGTGGAAATTTCAAGCTGTTGTTGTTTATAAGTGATGGATGTGTTCTTGGATGTGCTTTGTATTCTCCTCCACATGGCTTGATGTTGTGGAGTCTTCAATGGTATTGGTCTTGTAAGATCGCTACATTCATGTGTTTCTTTCACTTTCTCTTTGATGAGATTATTTCCTCCATCCAGATGCAAGTGAGACTTCTAGCATGTGCGCTCCTTATTCATCCCATTCATCATCTTTCCATGATCTATCAGTATACATGTACCTGCAATTCATTCATGACGGGAGGACGTTAAATCCAAAACCTCCTCGTCTAAAATGATGCATAGTTTTCCATGGTCTAGGCCCGAGACATATGATAGGCTGGGAAGAGGGCCTAGTAACTACACACTACACAGTTCTGGGTGACAAAGAGGGAGATTGGTCATTGAGACTATGTAGAGTGTGGCTCAAGCTTGGATGAGGAACTCCAGGGCACAATATTTATTATCAAGAAAAACTACGTAGTGGCCACTGGGAGCAGGATTGCACAGTTGAGATTTCTGGTGGCAGCTGCAAGGTTAGACCCTAGGAGAAACCTCTACACAGTTTTCTAAGGGAATAAAAGATGAGGCAACAGATGGACCAAAGGGGTCATTTCTACACAATTTCTGGGAATAGTGAGTCCCAACTGAGGGAAGACACTGGTAGAAAATCTCTGCGTAGTTATGGGAGGAAAATAAAGCTCATGTCTCTAAGAATTATGGGGTTCTAGCAGGCAGGGAGGAGGCTTGATAACCGATATCGCAAAATGTGTAGTTCAGGTTTATCTTTGAGGCAGCTTCTGTGTAATTCTAGGAAGGAAGGTAGGTTTCTCAATTCTGGGAATGCAGAGTGAAACTGTACTGGGGGAAAACATCAAGCATTGCACAGATCCAAGAAGCATAAGAGCATCACTGAGGGTTGAGACTACGCATTGAAGCCCAGTTGGGGTCTGCTAAAAGGGGGGTTGTTCGGGCAGAAGGATTTTTAGGAAAATGACTAAGTTTGGGAAGTAAGTGTACCTATGAGGACTTGACATTGTTATCATACACTTAGCATACAGGCTTCTAAATTAAGCAAAAGTTCAAAGACACATATGTACACCATACATCACTAGTAACAATAGTGGGACATTCGATCCACTCCTCACTCCTCAAAGAAATGACTGAAAGCTCTCAAGGCTATGTGGGAGGATCCAAGGTGAAACCTCCTTGCTCATACAATGGGAGGGGTATATATAGCCAAGGATGATGCTTTACCCGTGTGACTCTTGGACCACCCTCATGACCATTCAACTTCCTATGAATTTTCAACTGATAAGACTCTTCATCTTCATGTGTGTGTCCGTTGGACTTTCCCTTTACATTACATTAGGTTACAATAGATATGGCCCATAGTAGTGATGTGGCCTTGATAACTCATGACATAACTTGACATGACACTACTGGCATGGACTGGCTGGTTGTGGTGAAAATATCAAGCTATTGTTGTTGCTAAGTGATGGATGTGTTCTTGGATGTGCTTTGTGTTCTCTTTTGAATGGCATGATGTTGTAGGGTCTCCAATGGTCTTGGTCATGTAAGATGGTTACATTCACGTGTTTCTTTCCTTTCTCTTTGATGAGCTTCTTTCATCCATCCAGCTGCAAGTGAGTCTTCTACCATGTAAGGTCCTTCTTCATCCCATTCGTCATCTCGCCATGATCTATTAGTGTAGCTATTCCTAAAATTCACGCATGACGGGATGAATTCAAATCCAAAACCTCTTAGTCTAAGATGTTACATTGTTTTCCATGGTCCAGGCCTGGGATAAATGACAGGCTTGGAAGAGGGCCCAGTAACTACGCACTACGTAGTTCTAGGTGAAAGGGAGGGAGAGTAGTCACTGATACTACATAAAGCATAGCTCAGACTTAGATGAGTAACTCATAGTCACAGTCTTCACTATCGGGAAACAATGTGCAGTGGCCACTGGGAGGTAGGATTGTGCAGTTGATGTCACTAGTGGAACTTTCAAGGTGTGATCCTGGGAGGCACCTCTATGCATGTTCCTGAGGGAAGACAAAACAGGGTAGTACAAGTACCAAAGGGGACAGTTTTGCGTAGTTTCTAGGAGAAATGAGTCCCAGTTGAGGGAAGACATTGGCAGGACATCTCTAGGAAGATCTTGGATTCAAAGTAGTTTCAAGTCTCTATGCATTGCGAGGTTCCAGCAGGTGGGGAGGAGGCTTGATGACTAACCCAATGAAGTGTGTAATTCAAGTTGAGCTCTAAAGCAGTTTCTATGCAATTCTAAGAAGGAATCTAGGCTTCTCACTTCTGGGATTGTGTAGTGCAAGTGTCCTGGAGGAAAACCTCAAGCAATGCATAGTTCTAGGCAGTAGAGCAACATCACTAAGGGTTGATACTGTGCAGTGTAGCCCATTTGATGTCCGGTGAGAGGGGGGTTGTCTGGTCAAAAGTATTTTCAAGAAAATGGCTAAGTGTGGGACAAAACTATACCTATGAGAAATCGACATTGTGATCACACACTTAGCATACTTTGACAACGTGATAACATAGACCACCTGGATAACAAGACAAAGAATTACCCTTTGTGAGACTATCTAGATCCCAAAGTGATAAGTGTAACACTTGGGATAGACCTTTGGACAACCATGATGACACCATGATGACACTTGTGTGACAGTGCTTACAACTTTTTGTATAAGTGCGACCAATTTTCACATAGCTAGGACAACTCAAACACATAGAGACAAACCTTCGAAATTACCATAATAGGACTACAAGCATGATAAAAAAATCAACATGCCTAAATATGATAGTTTATAAAACAAGAAAAAGGGGTGAAGAGACTCAAAGGGAGCTCATTGAATGAGCTCAATTGTTTGCAACCAAAAAGGAAAAACCAAGGAAGGCTCTAAAATTTGAGTGCAAGCCAAAACTTTGGAGGGTGTTGCAGCCGCTACAATAACACCGTTTCCTATTACTGTGCTTTTCCTGCATAGTTGTAACAATTCTCACTAATGTAGGCTTCTTCTTACCCTGCAAGATTCTCCTCTATCCATCATCATCCATACACTCAATAGCCTTATCATAGAAATCTAACTTAGACTATGAACAAAAAATGAATACGTACCCAACAACATATTTTATGATCCTAATAGAAGCAGATTTAGATGCATAAGATCTTACCCAATGATGAACTCTTTTCTTGGTAATTGTACCCAACTGCACCAACCAAGACTCTGCATGCACTTATTTATTCAAGCAACACTTATCCACCAGGTCAGGACTAACATAACTATAGTTAGATCCAAGATCAATAAAAATAAAAAACAACTTGATCACAAAGCTTACCTTTTGTTGTCAAATGTCATTCCATCTTACAGTTGTGCCAAATGACCCTATATTTCATCCCTATTACAGGGAGGGATGGATGAAACCTTGGTGTTCCAAAGGGAAACCAAAAAGGAGAGCTTAAGTCCCAAAGCCATAAAAGAGGGCTGAAAGTTTGGAGGTCAAAATCTGAAGGGGGGCCGAAATCGAAAGGGGGCTGAAATATCAAGAGCCGATATTAAAGGATGAGAAAGAAGTGTATCGGGATTGTGGCATATCAGAAGAAGGAATAGCGAGACCTTGACGGTTTATTTTAAAAGTGGTACAAAATGGCATATCGGATCCTTAGCATCTCGAGACTTGATATAGGAAAGAGAAGACTTTAGAGAATAATGGTATCGGGATCTCAGAGTTTCGTAACTCCTTAGAAATTGAAATTTTTCAAACATCTCTAAGGTTTTCGAGAAAAGTAAATGCAAAGGAAATCGTTGAATATCTAAGGACCCTAGTGCCTTTTTCTCACTCCTTTGAATAAAACACATGGTAGCTAGTGATTGGCCTCGAGAGGTAGACATGGTTGATGAAATCAGTATAACATCGTCGTATAGTTCAAATGTGGCAGTTAGTTTCTAGCTTTTCAAGGGCCTAATGGGAAAAATCTAGATGACATGTATCATCATTCAAGAGGTGCCACGTGGGGATGATGACCTCAACATGACATCGTCTCAAATGTCAACAGTTCGAAGGAAAGGGATTTCATCACCCCTATTAGAATTTTTTTATAAAAATTTTGATCTGATGGAGGAGCTCTGATGTTGTTGGCATTTGGTCATGGGGACTCAAAGGACCAAGGACATAGAAAAGTTCGAGCACCCGGGTGCTATGTAAAATATCAGAGGTCGGGGTTTTCAAAACCCCTTTGAAATTACATTTTTGAAAAGGTTCTAATGAGAGGGACTTCAAATGTGTTATTGGAATTTTGTTTCAAGGGCCCAACGAACCAAGGGCACAGACCAAGTTTGAGCACCCAAGTGTTATGGAGCTGATCAGAAAAGGAATACATTGTAACTTTATTTCAATTTCAAATTTGAAGAAGTTCCGATGAGAGAAGCTCCGAGAGGTAGATGCACTTGGTCATAAGCATTCAGAAGAACCAACGAAAAAACATGAATATAAAGGGAGATAAGCTCTCTAGAGGATCTTGAGGGATTTAACACCTAAGCGTTGAGACTATGGCCACAACACACAGTCCTATAGGGGAGAAATAGTAAGGGGGCCAAATTCAAAAGGGGGTGAAGTCATCAGAACTCTGTGAATTCGTAACACTTTTCTAAATAAAGTTACGATGAAGGAAGGCTTCGATATTGTATTACCCAAGTGTTATACCAGTGGTCATAGGTGGTGGTTCAATGGTATATTAACAATAAGGAGCTAAGCATAGAAGGGCTCGATGCATTGGAACTTTGAATTTTTGTAATGGAATTTTAAATAAAGTTACGATGCGCCTCGGCTCCGAAATTGCACCATGGAAATGGTAAGAGTTGTATTGGGCTCTGATAGCATACCATATAGGAAATAAAGGGATGTATGGGTCAGAATCTATGTCATGGGGCACCCTCAATGCCACCATAACTAACCAATTCCATCTCCAAGAGCGGAAGTTTCAAGTTGTTAAAGGGAGAAAGCGACAGGCGAACTGGTCGGTAATCATGGAGTAATATTGTAAAAGAAGTATAGCCAAATCATCAGCCCTCCACTGATATAGAAATTGAAGCCTAATTCTACCTAAGGAAATTAGAGGAATCAATATGGAGATATTTTTTTGTGTCCATCACGACACCTCATATTTCTTTTGTTTTGTTATTTTGTAAATGTTTGCATTTTCAAGAAGAGAATCAAATCTATTTTGTAATAATTATGACATTCACATGCTCAGAGAACTATAACATTTGAAGATATTTTGTGATTTGTTTTTCTTTGGTTCTCCCTATAAAAAGACAAAAGAAAATCTTTATAAAGGTTCTGAAATTTTGTTCTCAGGGGTATGGATTCTATCCTTTTATGGATTCTGAGTTCTATTTGTAGAGAAAGATGTTGGAAGTTTTGGTTCAATTTATTTTTCATGAGGTGGTAACTATTATACAAATTTTAACAGTGTTGAACTTGTGATATGGGCTCCATTTTTTAATATTAATGAAGAATATATGGGGATTCTAAGCATAGTAATGTTTAATATGTGTTCTTTCTCTGTATATCATTTCATATGTGTTTCTCTTCCTTATAAATTGTGTAAGTAGGAGTTGTTGGATGCATTTATAAATCATGGATTTACTTATGTTATATTATAGAAGGTAGTACCTATGAGATTACGGATTTAATATGTTATACTATAGTAGAATGTACCATGAAATATTGAGTTTGAAACCTTAAAATGCACTCCATAATTTCTACATTTCATTTCCTCACTCTTCCATAATTCTTCTAGGATTTGTTACTTAGGATTTTGTGTCAGTCCATCCCTTTGTGATGGATTCCTTCCTTACTTTCCCTCTTCCCATATTTAATGCAATGACAAATTGAGTTGCATTTACTGTGTGTAGGCCACCAGACTTGGACATTTATTCTTGGGATGATCTATATGGTTTATTTGTATGTTTGAATCTACCTCTGTGAAAGGTAATTGAACCATATTTTAAATAATTTTTCCATTCATTCGATGAGTAGCACTGATTTATCTTCAAAAGAGACTAAGATGTCCTTGGCACTGACCTCTCCTTAACTTGGGGGTTGTCTCTAGGAGCATCAAAACCTTTTGGCATTGTTTCCAATGACCGAATCAAAATATTTTCCCTGGGTACGATATTTTTACATTCCCTCTATCTGGTGAGCAAGGGAAGTGTGATTTGAGTATCTGTCACCTCGGTGACTCCACAATTTATATCTTTATTTGACAATCCTGGCTTTCATGAGGACTCATACTTGCTCTAATACTTTCCAACAAAAAAATCCTCCCATATTTGACCCTCAGGAGATCATATCAATGAGGATTTCGAAAGAGAGGACCCTTGTTACTCTAGCTCTCGCAAGATCTTTTTCCTGAAGTATCGACTTCCATCTCTTAGAAAGCTGAGATAAAATTCTTCGAGTCCTCCTTCAAAGTTTTGGAATATTCATAAGAATTCTACCAATTGTTTGACTCATTTTCTTCTAATGTTAAATATGAAGGAGCTTCTATCAATTTTTCTCCTCTCATATTCCCTCCTACCCAGGACGTGAAGAATTCAAAGATAGGGAAAATTTTAAGCATGAAGATTTCTCTTAAAGTCTTGTAACCTTGGTGAATTTCACTAGCCAATAATATGCAATATCTAAAATGTTTGATGATATTTTTGTAAAATTTTCAAATGTCTAATAATTATATAGATTCTATATAAAATTTTGGTGATTTTTAAGGTGAAATGGTTTTGTACTATAAAATTTGGGTGAATCATTTTTATGAAAAATGGAAACTAGAGAATCATTCTTTTGGAAAAAGCATGGAAAATTAGCCCATTTGCAAATATTAGCCCCTAAAATTTCAATGGTCAAAGATATCCTCATAAATAGTCCCACTCATAGCTTTGTTAGCACTTCTTCTCAACTCCATATAGCCATAATCCATACAAGACCTCAACCATGCCCTGTGGTAAATCTTCAACCACCTCCATTGCAAAACATGGATGTCCATGGTTTACTAATCAATAGATATGCTCCACTTAACTTTACTCATCCTTTTAATGGTATGCCACAAGATTACCTTAAAAATAGTCCAAGGTTCACTGGAGAGGATGATATTTCAACCCAAAAACATATAGAGATTTTATGTCCATTTGTTGGGAATATGAATGTATAACATCTTGATGTAGTGTTGAGACTCTTTGTTACCTAGGAGTAGATGGAGAATGCTTTCATGCATAAATGGGGTTACAAAAGGGACTATGGCTATATTATTACAAAATTTAATGCAATGAAGAAAAAAATAATGAATATGTTTTAGAAATTATAAGGAGGTTCAATAAATTATATAACAACCTTCCTGTAGAAAATAAACCTCCACAAGTTGCTTCGAAAGTGGTTTTTGCTGGAGCCTTTGAACCAGAGTTTGGGTTACCCTTAGAGAAATAAAGTCTTGTACTCTGGAACAAATCCAAACAAATTCCCTAGAAGTTGAAGAAAATTTCACCTCTACAGGGAAATGGAAAGGGAATGTGGAATATGGTGACAAGAGGAGAGGAAAGGAAGAATCCAACTCTTCAAGCTTGGTAAAGGAAACTGAAGAACAAAATTTAGAAGAGTTGAAAAAGTTCATAAGGAATTTGTCTAAGAAACTGGTGAAATTGGAGTTGGAGAACAAAAATCCCCCTCGACAAAGTCAGCCAATTCCTAGAAGAAATTTTAATGACCAACTTTGGAGCTCTTTTAAAGGGAGAGAAAGGATCAACAAGATCATATTCAGCCTCCTCTATACCTATAATATGATCCAGAAGAGAATATTGAAGAAACCATAGAAGCTCAAGAAAATTATTTATCTTCTCTCTCAAAGGGAGAAAATGAAATCGAAGCCAACAAAGGAGAAGGGGATGGTGTAGAGGCCTCACTAGATGATGATGATATAGATAGTTATTGTAAGGATTTTTCTAACTTCATGCAAGCCCAGCTTCACAGGAAATATGATCTCAGGTCATGCAGGAAAAGGTCCAGGGGGGGAAATCAGAATGAAGAAACTCTTCATTTAAGTTCCCCCAAGCCAGCAGATAAAGGAAAGAAATTGCTCAACCCTGCCCCACTATCTATGAAAGAATCCTCCCATCCCATCCCAAATGATTCAGCAACCTCCAAAACAAAGCAATTTCCCCCACTGATGAAGCCAATATGCAATGAGGATAAAGAACCTATCAAATCTACTAAATTTGATAAGAATCCCTCCACCTTCATTCTCTAAAAAGAGTTAGAGAAAGTCAAGGTAGTTTTCCCTTTGACTAAATTATTGAAACAACCCTAGAATAAAGCTCAAATGTCTTAGTTTATGAGTTCACCCACCACTACCCCCTTCCAAGATAGTCATAACCTTCAATAAGAGAGGCATATGGTTATGTTTGGACCCCATGTGGAGGAGGAGTACCCTTCCACTCCTTTATTCTATGTCTCCTTGGTAATTTATGACCTGCTACTACATAATTGTATGCCTGACTCAGGGGAATATCATAACTGAATGTTGTTATCTATTATGGAACCGTTGGGACTATGGATAATGAAACCATACAAAGACCTCTTCTCCTTTGATTCCAAAATAGTAAAGTGCTTGGGTATGACCAAGGATCTGGTGGTCAATTTGGCTCAAAGCCCATCCAAATTTGTGGTAATGGATATTGTAGTGGTTGATGTCCCAGCAAGATTTGGTATGCTTTTGTCCAAGTTGTGGGGAATGAAACTTGGGGGTTCAATTAAACTAGATTTAACCTATGCTACCATTCCTATGTTTGGTGGAGGAGAGTGTCAACTATACAGGGAATCTAGATTCATGAAGATAGTTACAAGGGTAGATTGTTCAAACAATGCTCCTATGTATGGTAAGGAGAAGGATTTTTCTTGTCTATTGTTAGAAGAGGATGATCAAATCATGTGAAACACCTAGGTGGAATGTATAGATCAGCTAAGTAAACAACCAATGGGGGATGACAAGGTATTGAAATTATATTTCGATGGTTCTTATTCTAGATAAGGAAATGGGGGAAGTGTGTTGTTGGTGTCTCCAGAAGGCCACCTGATCCCTCTCTCTTTCAAGATGGAGTTCGAGGGAAAAAAATGTTGTTGAATATGAAGCCTTATTGTTAGGGTTGCAAGCTACTAGAAATATTAACATCAGGTGCTTAAATGTGTTTGGTGATTCAGAGCTGGTGGTGAAGCATATAAAAAATTAGTGTCAAACCAAGCATCCAAGATTGGAGGCCTACCAAAACGAGGAATGGGATTTGATTGAAAACTTCTTCTTAGCTCTCATTTTTAACTTTCTTCCTAGAGAACATAACAGGATGGCGAACTCCTTGACCATTGCTTCTTGCAAATTTAATCCTCCCCAAAATCCCTTGTTCATATATGAAGTTGAGGTTAGGTACATGCCTTTGGTACCAGACAACGTGAATTATTAGTAGGTATTTGAAGATGAAGAACAGATCAAGTGCTTCATGGAGTTCATTATAGAATTCTTGAACTTGGTAATTGATTAGGAGGATGAGGAGATGGCATGTGAACAGCAGGTCTATTGGGAAGAAACCATCGTTCGTCACAAGATATTGCAACTAAAGGGGAATATCATCCACAAAGTATTGGTTCCATTGGAAAGTATTTTTAACTCAAATTATGTGGCTACTAAGCTAGCTAAGCAAGAGCTTGAGGAAGATGTGGAAGATTGTAACATTGGCGTAAAACCCCTCGTGAAAATTCCATGTAATAAAATTTAATAAAGGAAAAATAATAACCACGGTTGATGGGACAATTTTTCCAGGTTGAATGTTGGGAGAAACATCCTAGTGTGGGTGTTCATTGGTTTATTATGGCTAAGGAAATTGGAAAAGGAAATGGTTAAGGCTTTTGAAAGGAAAAATGGCATATTTGGCACATTTATTTGTCAAAATAATGGAAATTAAAAGAAAAGGAAGCTGAAAGGTCACAGGTTTCATGTGAGGAAAATGAAAGAAAATAATGGAAAATGAAGAAAATAGAAGCCTAATTGATAAAAAGGCTTCTCAAGATTTGTTGGTACCTTTTTTTAGTGTTAACTTTTGTCATTTCAGTTTTGGATCTCTCTTATTACTCTCTCTCTCTCTCTCTCCCTCATGGAAACTTAGAGTTTTCTTGGGGCACTTTGGCATTGGGTCAAGAAAATAAACAGAAGGCAAGAGGAAGGAAGGAGAAAGAAAGGAAGAGAAGGATTAAGCAACTACATCAGGGTTCTTTACAGGTATCAATTTTCATGTGTGTTTTCCTTATTAGATTTAGCATGCATGGTATTGCATGTGGTTCTTTGCAATTATGGCATGGGTTTTCCCATGTGTGACAGTGTTTTTAGCCTAGCATTTCCATTTGTGGATAGCCATGGTTTGATGGGGTTCTCATATTTTGGTTGAGCTGGATTGTCATATGGATTCGAAGTTGAGTAAGGTGGATCTCTAAATAATAGAACACATGGCCTAGTAACCCTTGTATCAGACTATGGGTTACAATAAAGTTGGATTTTTTGTTTCCTCAGTGGGCCTAGGAATCCTCGACTGGTGAATGGAGGGATATACAGTAAATCCTAGAGGTGGGTGCTCTCCATCAAGCCTAGTAATCTCGGGATGGGATATATGGTAAAACCTAGAGAGTGGGTCTTAGTTTAGGGCCTATTGATCTGTTGCGGATTGTGGTAAAGACTGAGAGACTATGAGACAGGGAAATTCAATGGCATCCATGCTTGTTTTAGCCTAGTGATCTAGTGGAGATCACGGTAAAGCCTATTATTACATTTTTATTGTGTTGGCCTAGTGATCCGCTGTGGATTGTAGTAACTCCTAGTTTCTATTAATGAGGGTGTGGTGGTTTAGCCTCAGGATGCCCTGGTTGGTTCTTTTGGTTTGAGCCCCATATTCATGCTTGGAATATGGCATGGGGGTGGATGGTTGAAGAGTGTTTCATCTCAGCCAGTATATGATCGGGTGGATTGTGGTAGTCCCATCCCTGGTTGGCTTTTGCATTCATTAATAGGAGTTTATTTCCATGGTATATTATGTGTAAATGTATTGATTTATATGTGTCTATGGCTGATGTATATTTGATATTTCTTTTGTTATTATGTTGGTTATAAGCATCTATTATGATAGTGATGATATATGGTTGTCCTCATGTTTTGATTTGTAAATGAATGGATAGTGTATCTATGACCTAATAGATTATAATTCAACTAATGATATAAGGGAATGATGCTTCTTAGAGATTCTCGATAAGTATGAGACCCTTATGCTCAAATTTCTTGTTTACACCTGTCGATTACATATTTGTGACATGTTTAGCAAAATGTCTGTCATGGCTAGTAGGGGTCCTATCAAGTCCTTCTTCAAATAATTGCATTTCTATCATTATTATGTCATTGTCTTTCAGTTTTGAAAGTGTCATTGAGTTTGGGTAGTGACCTTGGCTCTGGGCCTAAAAAATTGGCACAAATCCCATAGTTGCAAGCATAGATCCGAGGAGAAAAATCCCTAGACTCATGCATACCCATGTTGTGGGAGCTTTTGGATCCTCCTGGATGCATGCATGTCCATATCAAGGAAGTGTATGTGGGTTTAATGGTCTAAAACTTCAGTTGGTCTCAAGGGTTGGTTACCTGAGTGGTTGGGTTGGCTCTTGAGAGTTATTTTGTTGATGTGGAAGGTTTTTGTGGTGTGTTTCCATCGATTCCACTTCCTTAAGGTTACCTAGAAAGTTGACCCCCATCATAGTGGACTCTCATCACATGTTTACCCTAGTTGGCCAATTACCTGTGTATATGTGGGATGAGGGTGTTACAAAGTGGTATCAAAGTGGGTTCTATTCTCTTTGGTGGATTATGGTTTACATTCTCCTTGGATCATATCTAATACCATAGAGTGGTATTACAGAATGGTTCACCCCTCGAACTAGATGGGTGGTGTGCATTGATCATGCACTCATGTTAGTTGCATGTGTGTTAATCATCTTGTGGTCTATATTCTTGTTGCATATGCATGGTGTCGGTCATGGTTGTTGTGATGTCACCATCTAAAAGAGGATGTTGTTTTTGTCAAGTGTGCCTTCATGAGTATTTGATTGGTTACATGTTGTTTATGCTTGTGTATTGTCAATGTACATTGGTATGGTTGTTGTTGTCGTGCATGAGGTCAAGGTATGTGTAGTTGATATGGTCATGCATTGATGCCTAGACTCTAGCTAGAATACTTTATATGGTTATATGCTTATGTATTATATGTATATATGTTTTCATGATTATGTTTGTACATGTATTACACTAATTTGAATGATCTTGCAGATGAGATATCCTTCTCAGATTATGATAAGGTTTGTTGGTTTATTGTGATTTGGTTTAGCTGACATAGTATGCCTTGTAGGAAAGAGATCAAAATGACTTGAAAGATGGTAGTTTATAGAGATTCTCCCTATGAATCAGATGAGCAGTATCATGTTGGACACTCTTTTGACTTTTTAAACACATTGAGAATCTTGAAGGAAGAAATAAGGAGTTGTAAGGTAGACAATGACAAAATCAGGCATGCACAAGAGAAACAAGTAGAGGTTAATGCAATACTTCTTCTGAGTTTTTCTTAATTGCAACGATAGTGGCCACTTCAGATCAGCCATGGGAAGGAGGAAAGAATTAATGGGGCATATGGTAGTAGGTCTCATGGTGGTCACAAGTTTGATAGAGATGACACGATTAGAGATGGCACGTTGTTGTATACTCTAGATAGGAGAGGTGGTGGACACATGTACCACTCTAGTTTTGATTCTGATAAGCATTATGATAGTCATTATTATCATCCTTATAGGAGGATTGATAAGGGATACTTTCCAAGTGAATTTAAGAAAGAAAAGCCACCTACGTTTGATTGATATGTGAAGAAGACGGAAGATTTGGAGGATTGGATACTTGGGTTGAAGAAGTTCTTCGAGTTGCATAATTACACAGATAATATGAAGGCCATAGTAGTTATCTTTAGCCTGAGAGATAAAGTAGATATCTATTGGGAATATTTGAAGTGGATCAGAGACATCAAGATAGAGGACTTGATTTGGCATGAGTTCAAGGGGCTTTTTAGGAAGTACTTGTCAAAAAGGTACTACGATGGTAAGGCCAAAGAATTCTATGAGCTAAAGATGGGATCAATTACAGATGAAGAGTACACGACTAATTTCCTGGAGCTATTGAGGTATGTACCGCATCTTAAAGATGAGAAGGCTAAAGTTTTCCATTAGCATTTAGAGATCGAATTAAGTATGATGAGCCTCAGTCACGTAAGGAAGTTATTGGTAAGTTGAAGCATTTATATGAGTAGTCGAAGCATAAGAATGAATCTCAACAAGGATGGAAAGGGAAAGATAAATGTAAAGGTAAATGTAGCCGAAAATAACAAGGCCTTAGAATTCAGAAGAGAACGAAAATGTGGCACCACAAAAGAATTTCAATGCAACTAGATAGGGACATGGGTCATAGCAGCATCATAGAGGTGATGGTACTAGATGGTTGGAGTGTTGGACATGTAGTAAGGAACACCTTAAGAGAGATTGTCCATAAATCAGGGTGGTAGGCCTCAGATATATAGTGCAAAGGAGGTGCATACTGTTGGGGATGTTGGTCAGAGTGTTCCTCGTATCTATGCAACACTGGACAATAGGCACACAGACCATCAGGAATCTATTATTCAAATGGATAGTAATCTTTGTGATCAAGTTGTTTATATTTTGATTGACCCTGGATCTAATTATAGTTATGTTAGTCCTGGCTTGGTAGATAAGTGTTGTTTAAAAAAAGAGGTGCATGCAGAATCTTGGTTAGTGCAGTTGGCTACAGGTACAAAGAAAAAATTTCATCATTGGGTAAGAGCTTGTGCATTTGAGTTGAATGGCATGTCTACATCAGTGTACATGGACGTCATGTCGTTGGGATCATATAGTATGCTATTGGGTATGGAATGGCTATACCTTCACTTGACCAAGGTGGATTGTTATGAAAAATCCATTGAGTGCTTGATTGACAATGGGGAACCAAGAGTCTTACAGGGAAAGAAGAAAGCCACATCACTTAGGATGGTGACAGCTATCAAGCCAAGCGTAGTCACAAAAAAAGGTGTGCTATTTGCAGTGCATATTTCTATCAACAAAGGTAAGGAAGTTGATGACACAGATGTTTTGAGTAGGTACCCATTTCTGCAATAGCTTCGAGATGTGTTTCCTGTAGATATTTCAAAGTTTCCACCTCACAGGGAAGTAGACTTTTTTATTGAGTTTGTACCAGGGACAACACCATAATCAAAAGCACCATACAAGATGAGCATTCCAAAGTTGGTAGAGCTAACACTACAATTAAAGGAAATGCTTGAAAAATGATAGATTAGGCCAAGTGTATTGTCATGGGGCACACCGGTCTTGTTTGTGAAGAAGAAAGATGGTACTCTCAGGCTATGCATTGACTATAGGAAGTTGAAGAAAGTGACCATCAAGAACAGGTATCCATTATCGAGGATTGATGACTTGTTTGACCAGCTGAAAGGAGTAGTAAGGTTCTCGATTATTGATCTAAGATTCAGATATCATCACGTACGCATTTAAGAGGAGGACATTTATAAGACAACTTTCTAAACCAAGTATGGGCATTATGAGTTTGTTGTAGTTCCATTGGGTTTGACTAATGCTCCAACTACCTTTATGTGTTTGATGAATAGTGTGTTGCATCCCTATTTGGACAAGTTTGTTATTTTGTTCATTGATGACAGATTGGTATATTCTAAAAATGAGAAAGATCATGTCGAGCATTTGGAGAGTAGTATTGAGGTTGTTGAGAGAGCATCATTTGTATGCTAAGCTTAGTGAGTGCATTTTCTTCCAAACTAGGATACAATACTTGGGATATTTTATCTCCAAGGAGGGCATACCAGTGGATCTAGAAAAGTTAAGAGCTATCACAGAGTGGGTAGCTCCCAAGAATGTGGATGAGGTGAGATCATTCATGGGGTTAGTAGGTTATTACAAGAGGTTCATCAGGAACTTGTTGCAGATTTCTTATCCCATAACATCATTACAGAGGAAAGGTAAGAAGTTCGAATGGACGAATGAGTGTGAGGCTATTTTTGAGTAGCATAAGAAGTTGTTGACAAATTCACTAATGTTAAAGATCACAGATCCATACAAAGAACTTGTAGTATGTATAGATGCTTGCACGAGAGGACTTGGTGGAGTCCTTATGCGGGAAAAACAAGTGGTATGCTATAAGGCATGGAAACTGAATGAGCATAATTATCTGATGCATGATCTTGAGCTAGTAGTGATCATACAAGCATTGAAGATGTGGAGGCACTATCTTCGTAGCAGGAGGTTTGTATTGATGAGTGATCAGAATGGATTGAGGTATCTATTTGACCAGCTAGGAAAGAAAGATGGTTGGCCATGATTAGTGTGTTTGACTTCGAGTTAGGCACGTCAATGGAAAGAGAACACGATTGCAAATGATCTTAGAAGGCAGATACATGTGAATCATATAGAAGTTATCAGCTCTTATGGGATAGACTTATATGATAGGATCTTACAAGTAGGTCAGCACGATGACAAATATATGGAGATTGTGCACAGGTTGCATCAAAGTACAGGCACAAGTATAGGTAGTGTTATAGGTACAGGTAGAAATTGTGGTATAGGTATAGGTACATGTAGCGGTACAAGTATATGTATAGGTACAAGTAGTAGTACAGGTATAGGTATAGATGTAGGTGCACAGGATGTGGACTTTCATCTCATGGTAGATGGATTGGTTAGGTTTAGAGATAGGATATATGTGCCAGCTAGCAATTAGATCAAGAAGATGATCTTGAGGGAGTTTCACGTGAAATCATATTTAAGTCAGCCAGGTTATCAAAAGACGTTAACCATGGTGAAGAAGTTTTATTATTGACCAAATCTGAAGAAGGATGTAACAGATTTATTGGCTAGGTGCTTGGATTGTCATCAAGTAAATGCAAAATATAAGAATCTAGGTGGACTGCTATAGCTGATTGTGATTCCAGAGTAGAAATGGCAGGTCATTGCCATGGACTTTATCACAAGTTTTCCAAGGATAGTGAGACAACATGATTCCATCATGGTTGTTGTGGACAGATTGGCAAAAGTTGTGCACTTCTTTCCAGTAAGACTGTGTATTCATCTAGTGATGTAGCACAGGTGTTCATCAGAGATGTGGTCAGATTGCATGGTGTTCCAAAGAAGATTGTGTCAGACAGGGATGAAAAGTTCATTTCCAAGCTTTGGAAGGAGTTGTTTGCAAGTTTGGGCACAAAGTTGGCCTTCATTATAGCTTATCATCCTCGGACAGATGGACAAACTGAGAAGGTCAATAGGATATTGGAGGACATGTTGAGGATGTACATAATGCATCAACAACAAAAGTGGTAAGAGTATCTTCCACTAGTAGAGTTCACTTACAGCAATGGGTATCAAGAATATTTGAAGATGAGTTTGTTTGAGGCATTGTATGGGCAGAGTTGTAATACTCCCCTCAATTGCAGTGATCTGGTTAATAGGGTGTTGATTGGACCGAACATGTTGGCAAACATTGAACAAGAAATGTAGGTAATCAATAAGAATTTGAAAGCAACACAAGATAGGAAGAAGATCTATGCAGATTGGAATAGGTTGTTCAAGGAGTTCTGGGTTGGGGAATAGGTGAACTTACGCATCAAACTTAAGAATAGATCCTTATGTGTTGGATCATGCTCCAAGCAGGCACCCCGGTTTTGTGGACCTTTCAGGATTACTAAGAGAATTAGACCAATAGCCTATTGACTTGCACTGCCTTTGATAGTGAAATTTCATGATGTTTTCCATGTTTCATTGCTTAAGAAGTATGTTAAATATGTTGATCATGTGATTAACTCATCTATATTACAGGTGGAGACAGATGGATAATTCCAGCTAGAACTTCAGTTTATATTGCACAGAAAGGTCCTCATGCTCGAGAACCAAGAAATAGAGTAGGTTAAAGTGTCGTGCAAGCAATTTGGACCTGATTAAGCTACATGGTAGATGGCGGATCAGATTCGGGCTATGTATCCTTCATTGTTTGTCGGTTAAGGAAAAGTAGTTTGGTATGTTGTTCGGTATATGTTTTGGCATATGTTTTGGTGTGAAATTTTTATATATGTATATATGTATGTGGATTTAAATACCTCCATGTGCTATGTTATAAAGCTCCAATAAAAGGTATGGGTTTCATGTCATTATAGTTGCCATGTTGTTATGTTTTCATGTTGGTTTACTTTTCAGTAGGTTGATCATTGTAAATATTGCATCCATCTATGTTATAAAGCTCCATGGGAAGTATTTTTTCTTTTCATCAGTTTTGTTGAGGCATAGATCTGGTTGAACATTAAGGATGGTGTCCCCCAAGGAGAAGGGTTCACTTAATAAAGTTTAATAAAGGAAAAACAATAACCAAGGTTGATGGGACACTTATTCCAAGCTAAATGGTTGGCAAAACATCCTAGTGCGAGTGTTCATTGGTTTATTATGGCTAACAAAATTGGCAAAGGAAATGGCTAAGGCTTTAGAAAGGAAAAATGGCATTTTTGGCACATTTATTTATGAAAATAATGGAAATTAGGAGAAAAGGAAGGTGAAAGGTCACAGGTTGCATGTGAGGAGGAAAATGAAGGAAAATAATGGAAAATGAAGAAAACAAAAGCCTAATTGATAAAAAGGCTTTTAGTACGTTTTGTCAGTGTTACCTTTTGTGAGTTTAGTTTTGGAGCTCTCTCATTATTCCCTCTCTCTCTTTCTCTCACTCTTGGACACTTGGAGTTTTCTTGGATCACTTTGGCATTGGATAAAGAAAGGAAAAAGAAGAAAAGAGGAAGGAAGGAGCAAGCAGGGAAGAGAAGGATCAAATAGCTACAACACGGTTCTTTGCAAGTATAGATTTGTATCTGTGTTTTCCTTGCTAGATTTGGAATGAATAGTATTGCATGTGGTTCTTTGCTATTATGGCATGGGTTTTGCTAGGTGTGACAGTGTTTTCAGCCTAGCCTTTCACTTCCTGATTGCCATGGTGTGATGGGATTCTGATGTTTTGGTTGAGCTGGATTGTCGGATGGATTCGAAGTTGAGTGAGGTGGATCTCTCAATAATAGAATGCATAGCTTAGTAGCCCCTGAACTGAACTGTGGGTTGTGGTAAAGCTATATTTTGTGTTGCCTCAGTGGGCCTAGGAATCCTCGACCAGTGACTAGTGGGATATACTGTAAAGCCTCGAGGTGGGTGCTAACCATTAGGCCTAGTAATCCCGGGATGGTATATATAGTAAAGCCTAGAGAGTGGGTCTCGGTTTAGGGCCTAGTGATCCGGTGTGGATTTTGGTAAAGCCTGAGAGACTAGCAAACAAGAAAATTCCTCATGGTGTGTAGGTGGTGAAATCTGGTGCCATCCATGCTTATTTTTGCCTAGTAATGTGGTGGAGATCAATGTAAACCTTGTTATTACATGTTTATTGTGTTCACCTAGTGATCCAGTGTGGATTGCAATAAACCTTGGTTTCTATTGATGAGGGTGAGGTGGTTTAGCCTCAGGATGCCCTGTTTGGTTCTTTTGGTTTGTCCCACATTCATGACTGGAATATGGCACAGGGGTGAATGGTTGAGGAGAGTTTTGTCTTAGCCAATATATGGTCTGGTGGAACGTGGTAGTCCCATCCTGGGTTGGCTTTTGCATTCATTAATAGGAGGTTATTTCCTAGGTATCTTATGTGTAAATGTACTAGTTTATATGTGTATTATATGGCTGATGTATCCTTGATATTTTTGTTCTTATTACGCTGGTTATAAGCATGTATTATGACAGTGATGATATATGGCCCTCCTCATGATTTGATTTGTAAATGAATGGATAATGTATCTATGACCTAATAGATGATAATGTAGATAATAATATAAGAAAACGGTGCTTCTTAGAAATTCTCAGATAAGTATGAGACCCCTATGCTCAAATATGTTGTTTCCAAATGTAGATTACATATTTGTGACATGTTTGACACAATGTCTGTCATGGCTAGTAGGGGTCCGTTCAATTCATTCTTCAAGTAATTGCATTTATATCATTATTATGTTGTTATCTTTCAGTTTGAAAGTGTCATTGAGCTTTGGGTAGTAACCTACGCTCTGCGCCTGAAAAAGTGGCACAAATACCGAAGTCATAGGCACAAGTCTGAGGAGAAATGTCCCCAGACACATGCATACCCATGTTGTTGGAGCATCTAGAGCCTCCTAAATGAATGCATTTCCATATGAAGGGAGCGTTTGTGGGTTTAATGGTCTAAAATTTCAGTTGGTCTCAGGGATTGGTTACCTGAGTGGTTGGGTTGGCTCGTGGGAATTTTGTTGTTAATGTGGAAGGTTTATGTCGCATGTTTCTATTGATTCCACTTCCTTAAGGTCACCTAGGAGGCTTAACACCATCATAGTGGCCTCTCAATGCATGTTTACCCTGGTTGGTTGGTTACTTGGGTAGATGTGGGATGAGGGTGTTACAATTGGCACCGATGGATATCCGTGAATCATCAAATTAGCTAAAGGAGTTCCTAGGGAATACAAACAAAGGTACCTAGACCTTTTTAACAAGTACATGGATGTATTTTCCTAGCCATATGATGATTTTAAGATTTTTTTGTTGGCTTGATACAACACAAAATTCCTTTAAAAGATGGGGTGAAGCCATATAAGAAGAATTTTATGCAGATTAATTCTCTATTGATCCCATCAATTGAAAATTAGGTGAAGCAATTGTTACATGTTGAGATAACTGTGTCGTTAAGGTACTCTGATTGGTTGGAAAATCTGGGCCCTATCAGAAAGAAGAATGGAGAAATAAGGATGTGTGTAGATTTCATAAATTTTAATAAGGCCTTATTGAAAGATAACTATCCTCTGCCTAAAATGGATTATATTCTACAGAAAGTGGTAGGGTATGCCCGAATGTCCATGTTGGATGTGATGGGCCTCTAAATTAGACATAAAGTAAGGCTCATGCCTCTAATTGAAAACATAAATTAAGGCATATGACCATCCTTCAACACATTAAACCTCTCTTTTTGCATTAGATAATTTATTTTTAACTTTAATATATTCATTAGGAAGTTTTATGAATAATTGAATATGTGTGCCTAAAATTATTTATTTTTTGTGGAATATTATGAGAATATTGGGCAAATTATGAAGAGTTGGAGGAGATAATTTAGGGACTTCTTCCCTACTACTGGAGGATCAATAATAAATAATAATTCAACAAGATATTATGGAATTATGGCACAAATTGTGGAACTACAATGATTGAGAAAATCTAGGAATGTGTCCCACTAATCAAGGGATTTCAGAGCAGAAAGATTCCTCCATTCATGGGGAATGTTTCTTAATCATTTTTTTTAACTACCAAGTTGAATTTGCCTCCAGGGAATAATTGAGAAAATGTAGGGATGTGTTCCCTACCATTTAATGCAAATTCCTAGTATTGGGGACTAGGTCCATTAATCAAGGGATTTTGGTGGGGAAAGCTTCATCCATTCATGGGGAATGATTCCTAATAATTTTGTATAAGTGATATGTCGAATTTTCTCTAGGAGAAAATTTTCATTAGTTTTATTGTGGAGAAATCTTGTATTCTTCCAGCTCCATTATATTTTCTAGCGGGGATGTAATTCTATTGATGAAAATAATGAAGATAGGTGTCATGTTCAGCTTTTAAATCTTGTTCTCCTCCATAGGTATCTGATTTTCCTTGGTCTTCACCATCCCAGTAATATCAGATCCATTTTGTATCATTTTCTTTCCTTCTTTTCATTGGTTATTCACATGCATCTCGAATTTCTATTTCTTTCTATTTCTGCATTTAGTACTAAAGATTCCTTGTTGTAGGATTGAGTTAAATTGTTGATGTAAGTTCTTTTGTTTGATCACAAGCATTATTTAATCCTTGGAAAAGCTTTGGAAGCTCATAGTAATCATTGAGCTTCTTGGATTAGTCTTCTTACTCCCAAATCTAGATTGTTGGACCTCCTTTTTAGCAAAGAACAATAAATTTCTGTTATTTTTTAAAGCATGCTAACGAGCTTCAATTGACTTGATTCCACATGAATTAGATCAAAAAATAATTCTAGTTCATAACAAAAATTACACCATTTCATTTTCACTTGATTTGGTTAGCCATTTTTTAGATTTACTAGCTCACTAGTTCTCAAATTTCTATATTTTCGACTAGTAATGTTTTTATATTATTTTTGCATGGGTTAACAAAGGTATTTGTGAATGATTCAACTTGGAATGGGGAACTAATACATCCTAGTTAATACCAAAATTTTACTCATCCAATTTGGATTTGATTTGCTTGGTCATTTGATGAATTATAGTAAAGATGTGCATCCTATAGGAAATCAAGGGATCTTGTAGGAAATCACTGTAGCATCCTGTAGGAAAGCATGTTTTGAGGCCAAATTGAGAAAAAATCCTCTAGGAAGCTAGCAAATGGTCCCTATATATCTCCCAAGCCTTCTAACCCTTCACCATCATCTCCAAACCACCTACCACATCACCAAAAGAGATTATCTTTCACACTTTCACATGAAAAAAGACAAAAAGAAAAACAAATCTATTTTATTCATTTACATGCACAGTAGTAGAAGGTTTGATGGTTTGAATTTTCATTCTTAGGATAGTAGGATTGCATACATTTTAACTTAGCATTCTTTTGAAGCAAATCTTCTTAGGAGTTAGTTATTGGTGTGTTTTAGCATTTGATTTCATTATCTTTCCTTGTACTTTCTTTCTTGCAATAGGTTAAGGTTCCATTTCGAACATTTCTTTTTCTGCAATTAGTTGAGGATTTGACTTCAGTACATGCACTCCATTACATCATGATAGCAAAGGAAGGACACATCGTATGCTGCAGATATAGTTCTGACACCGCTTAAGTTTGTACGAACCCCGGTTTGATAATTAAAGTCAGTAGCCTTAGGAGTTCTAGCATTCTTGCTGCAATACCAAGGCTCATCACTTTTTGGCGCCGTTGCTAGGGAGGTGTCAAAGTATGCATTTTTTTCTTCCCTAGTTGATTCATTTCTTTTTAATCTTTGCAAAAACAAAACAAAAAATATTTTCATTAGGCATATTTAATTTCAAAAGTAGAAAATTGCATTACATTATAGTTTTCATTCAATCATAAAAAAAGAAAGCCAAAATTTTCCAACACCAACCCACCCCCCCCCCCCCATTTGATCACAGGTGCAGTAAGATCCATATCACCATTCACTTTTGCAGTTACAAGAAGAAGATGGTGAGGAATGTAGAAGAAGTTGATGGCAATGATGACAATGAGGAAGATCCTATCAGATTTCCCATTCAAGATATTGATGGAAGTGTGCACATGAAGAACATCCCTCCATCTTTTGTTCCAAAATTTCATGGTATAGGGTTAGAGGATCCGGAAAATTTTCTCTTTGAATTTGAGATTGTTTGTAGATCTTATGATTACTTATTAAAAACTCGAAGATTGAGATTGTTTCCAGCAACATTGAAGGATAGAGCTCTTAAATTGTTTATGAGTTTAGGGACTAATGCAATAAGATCATGGAATGATATGCAAAAGATATTCCTAGAAAAATATAAAGATCGTGATCTTAAAGAAGAGATATTTATAATGAACCAAAGCGAAGATGAGAGTCTAGAGGATCAATAGAGGCTCATGTATAATGTTAAGAGGGAAAACTACATCATTTAGGATCCGACACACTAAAAACCCTCTTACTTAGAACAATTAGGGATGAGTGGATTGATCTCCTTAATCTCATGAGTAGAGGTGATGAATATCAATTATCATTTGAGGAAATTTGTGAAACATGCAAACACATATCAAGAGGAAAAGCAAGAGTAGGTAAATCAGCATCAAGATCGGTAATTCAAGCTAAACTTGGAAATTTGTTTGATGACTTTAAAATGGAAATTCTTAGCAATCTAACTAAACAAGTAGAAATTTTAAGAATACAACATAAGAAAAAAGAAGATGTTTGTGTTCTCCATGCATAATCACATGATATTAAATGTTTCTCCTCATTACCAAGGCTGAAGAAAGTTCACCAGGAGGAGAATGGAGCAAGTCAATTGCCAATGCAACAATGTTATGTAGCTCTAAGAAGGCCATGGCAGCCTCTTCAGCCTAATATGATGAAAAAGCCTAATTCACAAGTTCAAGCTTAAGCACATCCACATCAGCACAATTGGAACACACCTTTTCCTTGGCAACATTGGCCATCTCAACCCCAAAACCAATCTTGGCAACAAGGTTGCCAAGGAACTTATGGGAGCCATCCACAATATCTTCAATATATTCCTCAATTTCCTCCATACCAAACTCCATGTTATCCTTACCATTCACCTCCACCACAACCAAAACATCATCCACATCCATCTCAAATATACACTCCCACTCAACTACCTGTACCACTATTCCCAAACTCACACATTGAAGTAGCTCAGCCCACTTACAATGCTGAGGTACAACACTTCCAAACATCTCCTCTTGAGATCAATGGTATTCACCATAGATTAGGAAGAGTATTGAAAAAAGAAATCATCTTGATATCATTGAAGGACCACATCCAAAAGAAGAAAATTTAAATAGAAGACCACAGAACCATGGGTTGTGATTGATGAAGAGCAGACATCAAAATCAGAGATCGAGAGAAATCCCTCATGGCTACCATAAAATCCTCCATGTTCTCGAGGAATATTTGAAGGTCATGTTATAAGAAGACATTGTTGGGTCCCCATAATACTAGTGATTACCCCATTACTAATGTAGTTGTACCCCTTATTAATATTGTTGTGCCCCTATTGTCCCCATATTGTTATTACTATGCCCCATAGAATCCCTCTATTTTTATTTTTGTGACTTTATATTATTATTGTTAGGTCGGCTAGGTTATATTGTGACTCCTTAGACTCCTATATATAGAAAGGAGGTTTTGTCATTTGAATCATCCAAGAATTGTTCATTTATGTAATGTAAAGGAGGTTTCCCCCTCGAAGAGGCTGAATTCTAAGGCGTTAGTCTATCTGTTAGTGTCAGTCTTTCCAGCCTTCCTCTAGTGATCAAATATGCTCTTACAAAGTGGTCTCAGAGTGTCAAGGTCAAATTTTGTCATTTCAGTGAGTCTTCAAGAAACATTTGGTCACTAAACATTAGGTCTATGGTTTGCTTTCACTCTTTTCAAAGTTGCGCAAATGTCAGTCTATGTCACTATTCAGCTGAGTCTATCATCATTCATATGGTTTTTATCATCATGTCAAGTTCCATTGGGTCATTTTACACCTTGTTCATGCCTCAGTTGCGCCTAAGTAAGGTCATTTCCCTCTCCTAGGGTTTTGGAGGTAATTTCTCTTGGATGGCCAAATCATCAGCAAAACTTGTATCCTGATGTTCATACACCTTCCCCTATCCTTCATGTACCTTATCAAACACTTCCCATCACTGAGATCTCCCAAATTCCACATTTTTGTACAAAACCTAGTTTCTTGCTACAACCTGGCAATTTTCAAGGCTAGGCCTGTGTTTTTCCCTTTTGGACCTCTTCCCCTCACTCGATCTCTAATATTCCACTTCCCCTGCTTCCTAACATCCCTCCCTACTTCCCAAAATTTCCCCAAGAATTGAGAAGCCCCTTATCCCCTTCATTTCGCTTCATTTCGACAAAATCCCTTGTTTCACACATCGGGATAAGTTTCACTCAAAAGATGGTTCAGAGCAATAAAAGATTAATTTTGGGAAACTGAGAGAGGTGTTTTTCCATAACATTCCAAAGAAGAAAAAACTCCCTCACTTTTTACACAGGTATCATGGTTTTAGAGAAATGTCAAAAATGCGTTGCCTCAGGAGAATTGAATGCACCTCTCAAGTGACCTTGGGAAAATCAATATTTCTCCTAGCATGGTTGACCAAATCACTTTCTTGATGATTCAAATGATAACTAGACACAACTATATTTCCAATGAGCTATCATGAGCTCAATTTGGAGTTGAGGAAAGCATTCAAAAGTTGACTGCAACAGCACTCTGCCTTGAGGCAGCCTCATTTGGCACATTTTGCCCAGTCTTGGGAGATTTGATTTTTGACAAGGAAAATGAACTCCAAATTGAAAAATTATAGTTGTTTTGAAAATTAGACTCAAATACCTTTCCAACAAGCTATCATGCGCTCACGTTCGACACCGGAAAGGCCTCCAAATGCCTCCTATAAAATGCACTATGTAGCTGGGTGTGTGCTACGCATTGAAAAGGTGTGCTATGCACTGGGCAGTGCACTACGCATTGGGCCTCACTGGCCAGTGTAAAAAAACAAAGGCGCTACGCACTGGGAGGTGCACTATGCATACAACTGGTGTGCTACGCATCCATTCCAGCGCTATGTTTTGTGCCTAAAACTTATCAAATCACCCCGGCAACTACAAGTAGGTGTTTTCTTTGACTCATGCATCAAGTTGAATAGTGCCTAATGTGTGTTTGAAGAAGTGCAAGTGGTGTTGGGTTTAAGAAAATAAATCAAACCCTAGGCCCTTATTGAAACTTTGTATAGGGTATTAAAAGACATTGTAGACAATAGTACTTCATACCACAACATCTTTGTGACTGTTTCATGCCCAAATACACCAAAACAGAATGTCCATTATGGCATAAGTCTTATGATGTTTCGGTTGGTTTTTTGAGAATGTATTGAAATTGTGATTTCACCACACCTACAACATACATATTGCAGACCTCCTATTGCAATTATTGTGTTTTCAAAGCCAAAAGTGAAATCACAGGTTTGGCATATGTGACATACCAACGAGGCCACATGGCCTTATTTGCATCTGAATGATGAGTACTATCTCCACTTGAGGTGGAAGGGGTCTCGTTGACTTCATCAGCACAGCGATTATTATCTCCACATCATGTGGAAGGGGTCTCGCCTTCTTCTTCAGCATAGGTACAGCATAGCGGCAAGAGGCCCATGTTTGATGAGGGTCCTTCAGGAGTTCAAGACACCGGTATCATTGATGTTGATGCTAGTTCGCCCAACTCAGAGCTCAAAGAGATCATCAGAGAGCAAAGGGCTGAGAATGAGTCGCTGCAAAAGAAATTGCAGATGGCTAAATGGGTGATCAAGTACTTAGAGCAATGCAACAAGCAGTTGGAAGATGAGCATGAACTTTATGAGCTGCGGAAGATCCGCGAAGACCGGGAATTGGCTCGAAGGAGACCCGGTGATTTGACACCTATTGATCGAGAATCAATGCTCATCCAGGTAAACACTCATTTGGAGAAGTTGTTGGCGAAGGAAAATAGGGACACTACAACAAAACAGGCAAATTGCGCCAGATTTAGCACCAGATTTTAGTGCATTTTTTTGTCAATTGGGATGAGCAGCCTGGTGCTAAATCTGGCTCTATTGTACAATTTTTAAAGCGTCCTCTTTTGCACCAAATTTTGCATCTTCTTTACGCCAAATTTTCCATCATTTTTTGCATCATATTTTGCACCAAGATTTTCATTTCGTTTTACAACAAGTTTTGCTTCTAGTTTTGTGCCATTTTTTGCATCTATTTTTGTATCATTTTTTGCTTCCTTTTTTGTGGCATTCTTTGCTTCTAGTTTTGTGTCATAATTTGCAGTGATTTTTACACCATCTTTGGCATCTGATTTAGTGCCTTTTTTAAAATCCAATTTGTGCCAATTTTTGCATCTGGTCTTATGTCATTTTTTGCTTCTAATTTTGTACTTATTTTTACATCTATTTTTGTGCTAGTTTTTCTCCCTTTTTTAACACCATTTTTTACATCCAATTTTGCACCATATGTTGAATCTGATTTAGTGTCAAATTTTGCATGCATTTTTGCACCATTTTTTGCATCCACTTTTGCATTTTATTTATTTCCCTTTTTTGCATCCTATTTTGCACCATTTTACATTTAATTTTGCATCATTTGTTTCATCCAATTTAGCATCATTTTTAACACCATTTCTTGCATCCAATTTTGCATCCTTTTGAGCATCTAAATTTGCATCCTATTTTGAACCATATGTTGCATCCACCTTTGCATCCCATTTTGTGCCTATTGTTACTTTCAATTTTGAGCCATTTTTTCGTCTAATTTTGCATTTATTTTTGCACCAATTTTTGAATGATTTGTTGCACCTCATTTTACATCCAATGTTTCATCTCAATTTGCATCCAAATTTGAGCCATTTTTATGCCCATTTTTGCACCATTTTCTTCTTTTGTGTCCAATTTTGCACCCTTTTTTATGTCCAAATTTGCATCCTTTTTGGTATCTAAATTCTCATCTTTTTTGGCTTCCAAATTTGCATCCTTTTTTCTACCATATTTTGTATCCACATTTGCATCTCATTTTGCACCTAGATTTTAGTTTGAATTTCATCTAGTTATGCATCATTTTTGACATCCTTGGTTTCACCCTTTTTTAGTCCCATTTTGCATCTTGTTTTGTGTCTTTTCTTACATCCTTTTTTCATCCAAATTTTACACCATCCTTTGAATCCTCATTTTGGTGTCCATTTTTGCATCCTTGTTTGTGCCCAATTTGGTATCCTTTCACATGCCCTATTTTGTTCCCTTCTTTCTGTCTATTGTTGCACCATTTGTTGATTTTATTTTAAAACCCTTTTTGTGTCATTGTTTGCATCTTGTTTTGATGGCTAGTTTAACATCCAATTCTAATCCTAATTTTCATCCATGGTTAAATCCACTTTTGGCTTCTTGTTTAGAGTTTTACTTTTATTTCCATTTATGACCCCTTCTATGGGTTCATTTTAGTAAGTTCATTTACATAGTGAAATATATTAAAGTTTCTAAATATCATTTTGCTGTAGGATTTAATGCATGGTTAGATGAAAATAAAACCCTCTCAGTTTATCCTAGAAACCTAGGACAAACCAATTAAGAGAAAGGTTGTTCTAAGGCTTAGGATTCTTAGTAGATCAAGATGTAGAGTATATATTAAGAAAAAGAGAATGAATTCTTGTTAGTCCTCACATGCAGGTATTCTTGGAGTTTTTAGTATAGCTAGGAAGTGCTCCTAGCTAGCTCCAAAGCTTGCTCCTACACATAAGAGAGAGAGTAAAACAACCTTCACATCATAATATCTTGATAATCGAAACTATAATAATCAAATAAATAATATTTAATAAATAAATACAAACCAAAATTCCATACATCCATTAGTTAAATAGAATAAGTAAAGAATGAATAGAAACATATGGAAGGAAGAACAACTGATCTATATGAATAAAGGAGTTGGAGGAAAGTTACAACAATCATAGTTGCAACAACACCTCCCTAAACTCATAGCTCCAAAACTCTCTCTCTCAAGATAGATCTCAACAGTGTGACAATACAATAATTCCCATCATTTTTTCATTGGCCAAGCCTCCAATATATAGGAAAGTGAAGGCTATGAAGATTTCGCAAATTCCTCATTAGTTCAATTTGGGAAAAATATTTTGGATGAATAATGTTTCCTCATATAAAAACAGCATTTTCCACTTTTTGGATGCTTTTGTACTTAGGAAAAAGCTTCCTGATGCTTTATGGCTCTTTCCCACTTTTGTATGCTTTTATTTTTTAGGAAAAATCTAAAGATGAGGATAAAGAGATCACATTCCACCATATGGGTTTTTGAAAGTGAATGAGAGTGTCAAATTCAAATTCTATTTTGCTTATGTTTTAGGCTTTTTTTTAATATATATTTAGTTTTAGTTTTTTTTATTTTCTAAAAAAATATATTTAGTTTTAGGTATTTGTTTCTATAAGAAAAATTATATTTTGCTTTTATAAAAATGGATTTTAAACATTCCGTTCATGCTAAATTTGTGATTTTATGATTGGAGTTTAAATTATATATAAAAAGTAACTCAATGCCATGTTTTGTGTCCTTGACATGGGTGTAACACATCTCTTCCTTGCTAAGTTATAGAATGTGCTTGGGTTTTCTTAATGTAATAAAACTAGTTATGTTCTTCATGACATCTTGAAATGTTCATCTTGAACCAAGCTAAAGAAACAATAAAGTTAAAATAGGTTTGCCTTTGTCCTTTGTAGATATTTGTTCCCATTAATCTTGATCTTAATAGATTAATTGTCTTATGGTGGCCTTGAGTGGTCACTTCCATTAGTTGCTTGATTTATAGTTTTCTGTTAGTGACATTTTTTAGGCTTGATAATATGTTATTTAATTTATCAAAATGTGTTACTGTCCATATTATTGTTAAATATGTTGGTTTTTGAGCATGTTTTAGCAAAATGTTCCCAAAATGTTTGTAGATTGTATTTTATAATGCAATGATTCATTGCTTGATGAAATTGTTTTGGGTATTTTTTTTAATGATTCATTGATTGATGAAATTTTTATGGATATTTTTTTTAGTATATTAAATTGTATGTGATAAAATCAAAAGTCACCTCTTTTTTAGATTTTCATTGGTCAATTTCCCTTAAGGCCATCAAGTTCACCATTTGGTCCCAGGTTAAGGAAATATAGGAGTCATGAAGTGGAATTGTCCAAGAACTTAAATCTTGAGACATGGTTTTTTTAGTCACATTATACTTCCTTTCTATGTAAATTCTCAATGAAAATAGTCTCATGGAACATGAGGGGCCTCAATAGTAAAGGAAAACAAAGATTCCTAAAAGAAAAACGGTACGTAAAACACCCGTCAATAATGTTGATATAAGAAGAAAAAATATTAATTGAGGTTCTACCTCATATAATTAGAAAATGGGGGAGGAATTTCCAAGTAGTAGTGATTGACGCTTAGAGATACTTGGGTGGAATGGTTATTATTTGAAATGATCAAGACATCACGGTTACCAATATGTTTACCTCTTTTCGCATTATGACAATACAATTTTAGTTAATTGACATTGAGGACTACTACCATGTATCCAATGTCTATGAATCCAATATCGCAAATGGAAAACCTTTATTTCTAGCACAAGTAATTTATATTCCCCATCTCCATCGATTATTGGGAGTGACTTCAATATTATCAAGTGTCTCAAGGAAAAGAAAGGATGAATCACAACGTTTAACAAGATATTTTGTAAGCTATACCATTAAAGCCATAAAGCAATCTCCATTAAAGTTGTCAAGCAATGAGTCTCCAACCCACACATGTGGATCAATGAGATGTAATACATGTGTGTGTGGTGACTAACTTAATCATGGAAAATTTTAGGGGCGAATGTTCGCCCTTAGGCGAAATTAAGGGGTTTTAAATTTTTAGTGGGCGAATATTTTGTATCATAGTCCATTTTTACAAATCGCCTCAAATAGCCCACCTTATTTTAAGGGCGAGGGTAAAAAAGGTAAATTTAGCCCTTTAAATTAGGAGTTACAACCTTCCATTTGCCCTAATTTTCAAGAATAGATTTTATTTAAGTGAATCCTATGGGCCAAATACCATATTTATAAAAGAGGTATGGTAAATTAATAAAAATATAAATAAGCGAGAGGTATGTTAAACAAATAAAACATTTTTTATATTTACTCCATAAGTCAC
>APFE031628728.1:0-23942 GCA_000404065.3 Pinus taeda
ACTACTCATCTAATCCATAGAGAAGTCTCGGGAACTGTAGTCTACCATATTGTTAGTCATCTTTAATATTCTTCTTGCAAGGTATATCATGTCAGATAAACCAAATCAAAATAAACTATACCTTGTCTACAAGATCAAGAAATCAATTTAATACATGCATAACATAATCATGACAACATATAACAATATAACACATAGTATGTAATCATATATCCATTATTCTAAGTATAGTACAGTCATCAATGCATGATACACATACCATGACCTCATGGATAACTATATAATTTTTTAATATGTTTAATTACATTAAAAAAATATAGAATATTTAGTATATTGATCATAAAAAAATATATTAAATATTATATAATTTTTTAAGTTGTCTTTAATGCTAATTTTTAGACTTTTTTGGTTGAATTTGGTAAAAAACTTTGAGGTAAAACGTTAATATGTTATATTAACTGGTTTTTTTTACTGTATATATGGATTTATCACTCTGAAAACCCTAGGGTACTTATATTATGCAGGGGTTGCCCATTAAGCGTAGAATTTCAATAAATTTGTACAAAATTTTAGAAAAATTAAACTAGAAAAATCTACTAAAAAAACTTCAAAAAAATCTCACTAAAAACAATTCTAATTTCTTAATATATTATTATAATAAAAAACTAAAATACTTAAATTTTGAATATAAAAAAACTTAAAGGTGGAGAATCAAGACATACGAATGTCCATAGAGTGAATAATTTTTGTATAAATAATAAAAAAAATATCTAAAATGATATAATTATTATTTATTAATCATTATACTATTAATTAACAAAATTATAAATTTAGATTTTATTAATTTATTATATACCGTCTTTAAAAATTGGAAAGTAGGAACTCGTAGAAATCTCCACTTTATATTCGAAGAAATATAATATAGCATGTGATGATAGCATACATGAATGAATTGACCAACTCTTTAAAACGAAAAATATAATACGAAGCTATATATACCCATCGTGCTTATTTTGAAAAAATTTTAAACTACCACAAAAGTAAATGCAACTCTCCGTTTCAATTTCTTTTTATTCTTATGACTTAAGAAAAGAAAAAGAACTCTATTTCCTTACTTTGAAATATTTCTTAAATTGTGAGGAAATAAAAAGGGCACAATTCTGCCTTTTAATTTCTTTTTATTCTTTTAATTTCTTTTTATTCTTTTTAGTTAAGAATAGAAAAACAGGATTCTATGTTCTTGTAATTGTAGACGCTTTATTTTCTTCAGATCCAACTAGCTAAAAAGAAGAACAGAAGAGTTGGTTTTAATTTAACAAAAGATAGAAAAAACAAGACTATAGTTAACTCAAACTTTGGGGCCCCTATTTTCCTCCAAGCTAAAAGTGCTCTTCTCTATAAATTGTGTTGAGCAGGAGCCACTAACAGTTGACTCAAACTTTAGGTGCCTTATTTTCATCGAACCTGGAAGTGCTCTTCTCTATAAATTTTTGTTTGGCAAAGGTCAATAACTCTCAAGCTGCGAATAGTTGCCAAGTCTATTCACATTTACGAGTTCAGTTCCACTGGATATCAATCTGCTTTGATGAAAATGGATTTCAATTGTGATATTCCAGAGGAGTTTGTTGATATTTTAGTCCAGGATTTCGCTTATGATCCAATTAGGCTTCCAGTTTCAGATGACCCTTCTCAGGTTCTTTATAACCGCAGAACGCTAGAAGCGATCTGGGACAGCAAACGGGTTGCCATGAACCCATACACGCGGGAACCCTTCCATATTGGCGATGTCATCCCACAGACGGAGGTCAGGCAACGGATGTGCCAATACATTCTCAACAAGAGCAGCCAAGGCATATTTCTAGGGCTTCATGTCATTCCTGACTACACTCAAGTTTTGAAGGAGACAGCTATGAAAGATCTGTTGAAAGAAACGGTTGTAGCTGCGATTCAATGTTCAAAGAAGGCGAAGAAGAGACGAAATCCTAGTAAAAGGAAAAGAAACGCAGATGCCGGTGAATTGGAGCCTTGGAACGCACTGTGGAGAAAACTGAATCTGGTACGTCTTTATTGCCAATACAGGGTAGAAAACAGAGAACTTTTTTGTTCAATCAATGGATATGAATACTTGTTCAAGGTAATCAGTATACCGCTACTAAATTCATACTATTCACGAAGGTGTGACATATACACATGTGATGACGCCAAGGAGGCTTGCAAAGAAGTGGTGAGGATCGTTGATGTCGTGGGCGGTCTGAAAAGGATTGATTTGGAGATGGCACGTCGAGCGTCTGTAATGGCGTTTATAGCCATTCTAGATGATCTTGTACTAGACTATAGCGAATATTTCAAAACTCAGAGTATGGTCTTAAGAATGTGCCGTTTAATGTCAGAGCACTGGGTCCTCTCTTTTGATTTGAAGATGGATTTCATGTTTGATGTGGCTGGACGCGCTGTCTGTGTGTTAGCTGAACAGGAGAGTGCGAATGATATAGTGAATGAAGACGTGCATAATGGAATGGCAATCCTCAAAGCTGCCGCCATCGACAATATCTATTGCGTAAGCCTGGGAGTTGTCCATATAATAGTGACCATATGTATTTCCCGTCTCCAAGATCTACATGATGATGCTCAACCCATTTCTTGCCCTAACCACGATACAGGTGATAATGGGGAGTTGGAGAACAATAATATTCATCTCATTAGTAAGGCACTTGAGGACGGGCTCTTCGTGATTTCTTCGCAGATCCCCCATCCCGAGAGTGACAACGAACCTCTGCGGTATTTAGGTACAGTAGATCAAATTTGGCGAATGAGAAGACTTGCCAACGCAGGTAACAAGCTCTTCCAGTCAATTCATTTGGAATTTGGACAAAAAATCATAGCTACCCTCTCTTCATAGCACCTCAGATTTACGGAGATTAGAAGATATGAACTGATTCAGCGAAGGCGGCATGTGGGTGAATATCGTCCGAAGGTCAAACAGTTGGTTCAAAACATTGTGTTTGGCCTATCTTCTCGGCATGTATTTATTATCAAATAAACTTCTCAATATTCTGTGTTCATGGGACTCTTTGTTATTTTCCTGGCCACTCACGTTCAAATATTACATGAATTGAGAGGTTATTTAGTTACATGAATTCAATCAATAAAACTAATTCGGTATATTGATGTTCCATCATGCCATTGGATGCGGAGTGGGGAGGAATCCGTTACTGATAAGACAAATTGATGTGTGTATATAGTTCTTGAATGAACTATCTTAATGGTCACTTTTTATTGGCTTAGGTATGAAGCCTAACTTTAAGCGTGTCAAGTGAAGAGAACTGAACCGAACCTGTGAATTGAACCTATGACTAGTTAAGGTTATTTAATTATATGAATTCAATTAATTCAACTAATTTTCTACTAATTTTCTTTTTAATATTTAGTATTCCTTTTTAAATAATATTTATTACAATATTTTATTATATGTTAATATTAAAATTACCATTAGCATTTATTAATTTAGAAATGTAAATTTTGATTTAATTAATGTTTTTAATAACAATTTTTTTTATTTTTAGTTTTTATTGGTTATACTTTTAAAACTATCAATTATAAAAACTATTGTTTATATAGATGTATTAAAATCGTTGAGTTTTAAGACATTTATTTATTAACATTGATAATGTGTTATATATTTAGTAAAATGCATATTATAATTATCATTATTTTTAACAATTAGTTTTAAGGATAAAGTATAAATGTAACATACAGTGATAACTCCTCAATTGTTGTTACCACGCTTAATTATCACTGTTAATTTTATTTTGTTTTAGTCTGAATTATTAAAACTATTACGCTGAAAAGCCAACACAATGTTGCTAAGTATTAATTAAAATATTTTGGTGCACTTTGTTAAAAGACTAGAAAAATAGTTGAATTAACTTCTGAAAACAATTACAACTATTCTTTCATTTTTTTTTTCCTTAAGAAGAAAAGGGACAGAACCTTAGGGGCTTGAAGCAACTAGCCTGTGTTGAATTCTTCCTAGAGCTGGCAAAAAAAACTTAACTAGTGGGAAAGAAAAATGTGATAACATTTGTGGGGTACAATACTTGAGGCTCGAGAGAGTCCTCACGCCCAAGGTACCTAACTTCTCATCACTGTTAGAAGTGCAAGAGCTAGGAGGGAGATTCTGGACGTAATTGCCAGTTCCAAGGCTGGGTGGTGAGACCTTCCAAAATAGCAGCTAAATGCATAACAAGAAAAAAGATAAGTGATATTACCACATCAATCATTATAATTAGGAAGGGATACACTGTTTACTATCATAGTAGGAAGTACATGAATGAAAGCACATGAATGGACTAATAACAGTAATTAGTGTTTATTGGTTTCTGAGTAGAGTAGGTTGCACTGTCTTAATACCATGCATTATTAGCTAATTTCAGTAAACAAATTTATGATTTAATTTAGAAGGACAAGCTAAGCATGAACCATAACACATTATTCCTTTCTTTTGTATTCTCTATAATACTGGTTTTGCACAGTTTGTAAAGAAAGCACACATCCACACAATATATATACACACACACACACACACATATATATATATATAATATATATATATATGAAACCCAAATTCTAAATTATATTCTAGTAATAAGCACAGTCTGTAGAAAAACACACATCCACAAAAAATAATATATATACAAACCAGTTCTTAAATTGTATTCTAGTAATATTTTTATGAAGGAAACTTTAAAAGAGATTTTATAAACATGGACAAAAAATACCCTAAAGCTTGCATTGCTCATGGCTGTGGGTCTAAGGTTTATGAGTTGTCGGATGAGTTTGAGAAGGAACTAACCATGAGACATTGAGCTTTTGAACCAATAAATATCAACTATAGAAAAACTTAGTTTAAGAATTTTGCGTCAATAGCCATAAATTAACAACAAAGTCAAGTTGTTGAAAATAGAGACTTAAAAATCAAATTCATTGGAATGGACACGATATAAAAACTGTATATCATAACTATTTTTTTTTATAAGAAGTTGAAATACAATGACGAGCCGGAGATAATAGATTAACCAAAAAAATGCATGCATGTGCCTAGCATCAACTAGAAGAATTAATTGCCAAGTTTCAAGATCTCATCCTAGGTCCCATCTAGAAAGAACTATATTGTATGGAAGGAGAGGGAGTGTCTCAATAATAGCATCTTTTAGGCATAATGATTCTTGTTAAACTCGCTAATTGGGTTTCAAATGTTAGACACATGCAAGGTTAATTAAACCAGTACATACATACCATCAACCTATATTGGAACACGAAGTTTCTCCTGGAAAGAATCACAATGGACCATTTCAATTATCTGGAAGACATTTTACACTCTTTGAAGGACCTACATCATCACATCAAGGATATAGTCTAGTACTTTGACCACATTAACCAGAATCTTAAAATTCATCATCACATCAAGGATATAGTCTAGTACTTTGACCACATTAACCAGAATCTTAGAATTCTGAAACACCGTTGACAATAATGAAGATCCTATTCAGGTCACCACCGCTGACTCTAGTCCCTCTTCTTAGCCTTTTTCAATGGGTTGATTTCTTTTGCACTCTAATTTCCAAGTTTTTTTTAATGTTCAAATTGACTTGTTTTTTAATAAAGCTATCAATCTCTTGCGCCTTTTGAATAATATGATTTCCTACGCCTCTCCTATCCGTACACTTTTGGCTACGGACTAATCTTGCTAATAAAATATTAACCTAATTTATGTAATATATCCATATTTCAGTTTAGAAAACAATGCCATAGGTTTTTAAAAAATAATGAGTACGATTCCAATCATCGTGTTGACTTTAAAAGTTACAAAATTCTTTTAATCGAATTAAGAAAATAATGAATGAAAAAATGATTCAAAAATATTTCCAAAGGATTTAATAATCTTTTTGAAGACCAGAAAAGTGTCCATTAATGAAATGATTATTATGGATATAGATATATATTAACCTGAATAATAACCTTTCCTGAAATGATTATTAGGATATAGATATATATATTAACCTGAATAATAGGAAACCTTTCAAGAGAATGATATAGTTCCGATTATGGGAAGCCTAAATATTGCTTTTCTTTAACTTTTTCTTTAACTAATGTAGTGTTCATGGATAAGTTTAAAAAACATATATATTAATTTTAATATTGAATGTTTTAAGTTATTGTTTTCATGCATGAGTTTAAAAAATACCAAAAATAATTGCAGTATATTTTATTTTTTGATTAATTAAGTATTTTATAGTATTATTTAAAATAATATTTTAAAATAAACATAACAAGTATGTTGAAGGTTTTAGTTAAATTGTTTTTTAATATATTTTAAATGTATAAATGAATTATAGTTTTAAAAAGTTTAAAGCAATAATTTTTAAATATGTTATTATCAAAAATTTTAACTATTAAATAAAAATTTTGAAAATAAAAGAATAAAAATATTTTTAAATGTAGTTATTAAGTGCATTTTTTTTGAGTTTTTGGAGGATATCTACCTTGAATCTCATGAAAAACTTTATAGTATAGTGTTTAAATTTGTTTTTAGACAATATATATGGATTTAGCGCCCTCAAAAATTCGATTGTGAAGATTTCACTCATCAAACTTGAATCCGTACTAAATTCTAAACAAATTAGATTAGAAAATAAACTAGAAAACTTTTCAAAAAGTCACACACAAAGACTACTCAAACAAAAAACACTCATACTATTCTCTCTCTCTCTCTCTATATAAGATTAGTCTAAGAAAGAGACATTTTTGCCCAGAAAATCTCAAACAGTTTTGACAAAATCCGATAGAATTTTTTGGAAATTAGGATTACAAATATTAAGTTTCGAAAATTTGGGTAACCCAGGGTTTTTATGAAGTTGAATCTATTTAGACCATCAAAAAATGATTCAAACACTGATATGGTTGGATTTGTTAAAAAAAAAAAGAACGTTGGATTCAATAAGAAATTAGTAGTCATCTCGCCAAAATCATCACTTGGTTAGATAATGCCCATTGTTTTATGTCAATAGACATGTCTATTTGGAAATAAGAATTCCATAATTTTAATTTAATTATTAATTGTTCATTATTTAGTGGATTGTAGAGTTTTAATCGACACATAATATTTTTAGTAGTATACACAAATCAAAGGTTGAGCTTGAGCTTGAAAGAAGTTATGTCCTTTTCATTAAATTGATTAATTAGAAAAAATGCCATATGACAAGTGTCATATGAAGTAAGTGATGGTTTTTTGGGCATGTGGTATTTAGAAGTCATGTTACTGGCATGTGGTATTTTAACAAGGGCTATTTATAAATTAAGAATCCTCATAAATCTCTAAACTTAAGAATTTTGATCCATGTTTTCTTTTATTTATGTGTGTGTTTTTTAGAATTTAATTAGTTTTTTGTGTGCCTTTTTTAATAATTTTATCAATTGAAATATATCATGAAATAAGTGTGTTTACATTTATTATTGACCGATGTTTAATGAGTTTTATAGTTATTTAATTTATATGATAATCTTAGTAAACAATATATTTATCTTAATACACTTTCTCTTAATAACATACATAAATAATATATTCATTTTGACGGGCTTTCTCCTAATATGATGATGATGATGGAGGTGGTGGTTAATGTCTATGAGACCAAACTTTGGCCTATCAGACATAAAGAAACAAATTATTTAGCTTGATTTAAGATTTTATTCCTATACTCAAAATGTTTAGAGAAAAGCCTCCGAACTCACTATAAATCCACACACATATTTCATTAAATCTTAAATTAAAAAATGATCTAGAATGTCAAAATAACAAAAAAAAAAAAATTACCATTACTATAGTATAATATACATACATATAATTGCATTTATATATGGGGATAAAAAATTATAATTAAATTTAAAATAATATTTTGATTTATATATCAAATAAATTTTTAGTGAATATTAAATACTATATAATTTTTAATAGTGGTTTAATTACATTAAAAAAATATAGAATATTTTATATTAATTATAAGAAAATATATTAAATATTATATAATTTTTTAAGTTGTCTTTAATGCTAATCTTTAGACTTTTTTTTGATTGAATTTGGTAGAAAACTTTGAGGTAAAACGTTGATATGTTTTATTAACTGTTTTGTTTTACTATATATGGATTTATTACTCTGAAAACTCCTAGAGTACTTAAATTATGTAGGAGTTACCCATTAAACTTACGATTTCAATAAATTTGTACAAAAATTTAGAAAAAATAAACTAGAAAAATCCACTAAAAAACTTAAAAACAATCTCACTAAAAACAATTCTAATTTCTTAATATATTTAATTATAATAAAAAAATCTAAAATATTTAATATTTTGAATAAAAAAAAAATCTTCAAAGTGTAAAATTCATAGACATACGAATGTCCAAAGAGGAGAATATTTTTCTATAAATAATAAAAAAAATATCTAAAATGATATAATTACTATTTATAATCATTGTACTATTAATAAAAATTAAAATTTAGAATTTATTAATTTATTATATACCGTCTTTAAAAATTGGGAAGTAGGAACTCCTAGAAATCTCCACTTTATATTCGAAGAAAATACGGAGTCGAGAAAATACTAACTAGTTCAGCGAAGGCGGAATGTGGATGAATATGGTACGAAGGTCAAACAGTTGGTTCAAAACATTGTGTTTGGCCTATCTTCTAGGCACGTATTTATCGTCAATTAACTTCTCAATATGGGGACTCTCTGTTATTATCCTGCCCACTCACGTTCAAATATTAGGATATGTTTGTTTATGTAAAGCGTGCAAAAAATATTCATTTTTTTCATATGTGGAAGTAATATCTTAATTTTATATGAACCAATCCCCCTTTACTTGTAATCAATACCACTTTTTCTATGAATATTAGATTGGTAGTTTTCATTAATTTTTTTTAATTTATTTAACAATTTATAAGTATATTATATTATAAAATGTAATATGTGCGTTTTTTTTAATGGTTATAATGTTTTATATTTTCTTCTAAGAGAAACATACATATATTGTATTATATATGGTTGATATGGTTGTTGTTCTTCATGATATTGAATGGGGAGGTGGGGAGGATTCCACTAGGGATATTGATGTTCCATCATGCCATTGGATGGGAGGTAGGGAGGATTCTATTGAGGATGTTGATGTTCCATCATGCTATTGGATGGCGAGTTTGGGAGGATTCCATTATTGATGTTATATTATGCTATTGTATGATAGGTTGGGAGTTGGGAGGATTTCAGTGAGTATAAGACAAATTGATGTGTGTATATAGTTGATGAATGAATTACGTTAAAGACAACTTAGTTATGAAGCTTAACTTTATTAGTGTCAAGTGAACTGAATCCATGGCCGTAGTTAAGGTTATTTAATTATATGAATTCAACTAATTAAACTAATTCTCATTACTTTTCCTTTTAATATTCTCATAAAGTAATATAGTATTCTCATAAAATAATATTTTTTATACTATATTTTATTAAATATAAATAAATTAAAATTACGATTATCTTTATTAACTTAGAAAATATAAATTTTGTATTTTAATACTATATATATATATAATATATATATAATATATATATATAATTATATATAACTATAATTTATCCTAATACTTTTAAAAATATAAATTAAAAACTATTATTTATATAGATGTATTAAAATTGTTGAATTCTAAGGCATTTATTTATTAACATTGATCATATTAACACATATTTATTGAAATGCATATTATCGTTATCATTATTTTTAACCATAAGTTTTCATTATAAAGTATAAACAAATTTGTTTAACCAATCAAAATGTTTTCCAAATTATATTTATTTAATCGTATACACAAATCATGAATAACAACCTTAAAAAAAAGAAGTGCATATTTGCCCTCCAACAATCTTCTCAAATTGCTTGCTTATGAGTATGTTGAATAATGCTATAAAGGGGATATACATCTTTTATTTTGCTATTATGTCTTTTTTCTTACTTTATTTCTTTTAGTTTTATTACTCATCAAAATATCCATGTTTCCAATAACATTTTTTTATAAAAGATTAATTTTGTTCTATTTATATATATAGTTTAAGTAGGCTTAATGGTTAAGAACATGTGTTTCTTCCTAAGAGGTCACAAGTTCAAAAACCAGAGAGAGGTAGAGTATGCATACCTTCGTAGAATTAGTAGTCAAATCACTGCGGGGAGGTGGGTTCCTTGTCGGGTTCCTTGTCCCACAAGCAAGGGGGTCTCATACACCAATTTAGCTTAAGTAGGCTTAACGGTTAAGAACATGTGTTTCCTCCTAAGAGGTCACAAGTTCAAAAACCAAAAGGGAGTAGAGTATGCATACCTTCATAGAATTAGCAGTCCTTGTCCCACAAGCAAGGGGGTCTCATACACCAATTTAGCTTAAGTAGGCTTAACGATTAAGAACATGTGTTTCCTCCTAAGAGGTCACAAGTTCAAAAACCAAAAGGGAGTAGAGTATGCATACCTTCATAGAATTAGCAGTGAAATCACTGCGGGGAGGTGGGTCCCTTGTCTCACAAGCAAGAGGGTCTCATGCACCAATTTGGTGCCTTGCTTGGCTACAACCTTAAAATTGAATAATAATAATTGTCATTTTTGTTTTTTCAATTTTTTTCTAATTATTTTTTTCAAAATCTTATATTGAAAGTTGAGCAAATTGGCAATGAAATGACTTTAATTTGACACTTTTTTAAGAGAAAAAACTCTAGTCTTTCCCAAAGTTTCATTCGAGAATTTATATTAAAAACTTATAGCAAAATTGACAATGCAATTAAATGATATTTTTAGTGATACATATTTCAATATTACTACATTAGTTTCACTAATTTCTAATATTGATTTCAACATCCATTAATGTAATTAGTTTTAATTATTATAACCTTAATCATCTTAACTATATTTCTATATATATTTTTCCCTTGTTCAACACTAGCATTCCAAACCATACTTGTCTACTTATCTCTCTTCTTCATCTTCTCCCTTTTTCCTAACAATGGATTGAGATGGTAGCTTAGAAAGACTGAAAAAAAATATCATATACGTGGATCTTCTTTTATCTATTGGAAGTAATGTTTCCATGTCATGTGTAGTTGTGAGTGTGAGTTCCTAGTCGTGAGTCTAAAAGGTGTTGATTCTTATGTAATGAGTTGGATTCATTATCTAGAGGTGTAATAACATAGAGTATGAGATTTGTGTTGTCTAAAGTCTATTTCTTAGCTCTCTTTATTTTTCTAATATAGCGTCTAATATGGTGTCAGAGTTGACACTGGCTTCACTCCCAAAAGGGAGAGCGAGAAAAATGTAAGATAACCTGAGTGTTATTGTTTATGTCAATATTAATATAGGCTTGTGCTATTTGGTGCGTGAGATCAATGTTATTTTTTTCTCTAAGTTTATTGTTTATGTAAATATTAATATAGGTGTGTGCGATCTGGCGTGTGAGATCGATTTTATTGTTTTCTCTAAGTTTATTTTCTTGTGCTTTGTTATACATTTGCATGGTGCGGGTGGGAAATACCTCTCCCATTCCTAATTGTCGCTGTGAAGATCTGCAAAGGAAGGCCCAGGAGATTGAAGTTGAAATTCAGGTGCTCTCTAGCTCAAGCTGATCTGATGATGGTCAAGTAATTACCGTAGAGTTGAACACACCTCAAACAATCTCTCTCTCAATTTATCTAGGATGGATTCTAACATCGATCCAGGCCAGATGCCGTTGAGAGTCGCCGCTGTTGAAATATTAATTTCATCTGCGCGCATTTACTCCTACAAAAACAGTTGAGGAAAACCGCCAACCTCCATCGGATCGCTTTTACGGAAGGAGTGGTATTCCTTCAATCACCCCCGATGCAATAAAATTCTGCCACGCATCAATTGTACTTTCAGCAAAACCACTTTTCATCGGGACGTAAAGTTTGGAAGAAAAGGCCCGCCCGATATTGTTTTGAATCGTTGGATTAAGAGGATGATTGTTCGTCGTCGATCAAGTCAAAGTTGCATACAAACCTACAGGGAATGAATATGAACGTGAAGTGAAAGTTTTGTGTTTGACCGCAGTTTTTTCAGTGAGGTAATTTAATGAATTTACAGCGGTTCGCAAATTGTTGGTGAAAATTTTAATTTATTATTTTCTATCAGCGAAAGGTATGGGCATATTATTTTTATTATTAAAAATATATGCAATGAAATATGAAACGAGTAATGTTTTTAGTTTTAGTTTTTTGTTGTTGACTTCGCATTTTAATGCAAGGGTGAAAACTGTGCGAAACAAAGAACAGAGCAGAGTGAGGGAAGAAAGATATGCAACAACGCATATGTATTTTTGTTGATTGAAAATGTAATATGAAGAATGTAGCACGGGATATGTAAGAGTTTTATTTTACAGTAGTAAATGTAAGAATTTTATTTACAGCAATAAATGTAAAAGGAAATTTTTACACAGCAGTGTAAAATTGTTAAGGCAGAGATAGAGCAATTTTTTTTTTGCTGAAATGTTCTTGGTGTAGTCTCTCAGACAGAGGAAGAATATATTTGTATCAGTTGTTGTTTGATTAATGAATACAAGTTTATTTTGGTTGAGAAAATCTGCTCTGCTCAGAAATTTTATAGCTTCCGTGTGTTAAGATCCTCTGGAGAAAACAGAGCATTGCTCTGTGTTACGCTAATTTTGTTTTTGGAATTTTGCTAGAAAAATTCCCAGCAGTGGTATCGGAGCTTGTCCAGGCTCTTTGAAGGTGTCAAAGAAGCTGAACGAAGGATTTTTGCTGCAGCAGCTTCTCCAACTGAGTGAAGACTCAATCAAAGATCCAGGTATTTCTCAAAGTTTTTTTTATGTGTTGTTGTTGAAGAAACAGTGAGTTATTTAAAAAAAAACACACACAGTCAAGAATTAGAAGCATAGTTAAGAAAAGCTAGAATGGCCAGCACCAGCACTAGCATGGGTATGTTTAATACTCAGCTCCCACAGTTTAATGGAAAAAACTATGACTATTGGGAAATAACCATGAGAGCCCTATTCACCTCACATGATTTATGGGAACTTGTTGAATATGGTTTTGAAGAACCAGCAGATGAAAATGAGTTTAATAGATTAACTCAGGCAGAGAAAGATCTATTGAAAAGCAATAGGAAGAAGGATTCCAAAGCTATTGTATTTTTATATCAAGCAGTGCATGAGAGTGTGTTTCCAAGGATAGCAGCAACCAAGACATCCAAAGAAGCATGAAAAACTCTCAAGACAGCATATCAAGGCATGGAGAAAGTGAAGACAACAAAACTACAGTTGCTGAGGAGAGATTTTGAGAATCTATGCATGAAGGAGTTAGACAATATTGACTCATTCTTCACACATGTAATTGGATTGGTGACACAGATAAGGACTCATGGAGAAGTTCTTGAAGAAAGGAGGATTGTGGAGAAACTATTGAGGATCCTACCCTCAAAGTTTGATGTGATTGTCACTACCATAGAAGAAACAAAGGATCTCTCAAACTTCTCAGTTGATGAGCTACATGCATCACTGATAACACATGAGCAGAGGTTGAGTAGAAATGAAAACTCATCTCTAGGGAAAGCCCTTAAGACCCATATGACCTTTGGAAGAGGAAGAGGTCAAGCAGAGGAAGCAAGAGAGGAAGAGGCAGAAGCCAAAACAGAGGTGGAAGAAACAGTCCAGCAAATGCTCAAGGAAGAGGCAACAATCCAAATCAGAACCAAGGCCAAGGCAGCAGTCAACAAAGTGGACATCATCATGCTCAAGGACAAAGGTATGAAAACAATGTCCAATGTTATTATTGTAAACAAATATGAGCATTATGCCAATGAATGTAGGAAGAAGCAGCATGATATGAGTAATAGATCTATTGAAAATATCACTAGAGAAAATATCAGTCAAGACAATGTGTTGATAGATTGTAACATGGCTGAAATAAACAATGATGATATATGGTTTCTAGAGTCCGGTTGTAGTAACCATATGACAGGAAACATAGCTTTGTTTTCTGATTTAGATCAAAATGTGAAATCACAAGTCACACTTGGGACTGATAGTAAAACTTCTGTTATGGGAAAAGGGGAAGTTAAAATATTTACAAAGAAAGGTGAAAAGAAAACCATAGCAGATGTCTATTATGTTCCTGGAATGAAGTGTAACCTCTTAAGCATTGGGCAGCGTGTTCAAAAGGGGTGCAATGTTTTCTTTGTGACTGATGTATGCACCATCATGGATATAGCACCCATCAAAAGATGTATTTCTGAAGTGAAGATGACGAGGAATAGGATGTTCCCTCTTAGAATAAAGGCAGATTTGAAAAACAAAGAAGTAATTGCAGCAGTTACCTAAGAGGCTTTCCAAAGCATACCAAAGGATGAAAATTGGTTGTGGCACTTGAGATTTGGATAGCTCAACTTTGGAGGTCTTAACTTGTTGAGTAGAAAGGGAATGGTAAAAGGATTACCATTGATAGAGATACCGGACATCCTTTGTGAAGGTTGCATTTTGGGGAAACAACACAGAGAAATTTTTCCATCAGGGAAAAGCACCCTTAGAGATTGTCCACTCAGATGTATGTGGACCAATGAAAACTCCATCATTAGCAGGAAACTAATATTTTCTAACATTCATAGATGATTTTACTAGAAAAACTTGGGTTTATTTTCTAAAGAACAAAAGTGAAGTGTTTGAAAAATTTCAAAATTTCAAAGCACTTGTAGAAAACCAAAGTGGACTGCATATCAAAGTTCTAATAACTAACAGAGGAGGTGAGTATATCTCCAAGGAATTCCTATGGTTTTGTAGAGAAAATGGAATTCATAAGCAATTTATAGCAAGGTACACTCCACAGCAAAATGGTGTTGCTGAAAGGAAGAATAGGACCATCATGGATATGGCGAGGAGCATGTTGAAGGAAAAGCATTTTCCAAATGATTATTGGGCTGAAGTTGTAAATTGTGCAGCGTATATTTTGAATAGGTTTCCTACAAAAGCAGTGATGAACATAGTGCTTGAAGAAGCATGGAGTGGGAGAAAGCAAGGAGTCACCCACATGAAAGTTTTTGGATGTGTGGCTTATGCACACATTCCAGATCAGCTAAGGAGGAAGTTGGATAGCAAAGAGGAGAAATGTATTTTCATTGGATACAGTGAGGAATCCAAAGCTTACAGGTTGTATATCCCATCTACCAAGAAGTTTTTTGTGAGCAGAGATGTTCAGTTGATTGAGGAGGAAGCTTGGGATGGAAGCATAGAGAAAACAGTGAATGTTAAAAATATTTGTCTCATGATGAAGATGATGAGGAGATGACTGAAATACGTCCCCAAACAGAAGTGCCAACATAAAGGCAGCAAGGAACACCCTTGAGGAGAAATGAAAGTGCTTCTCCAAGAACACCACAAGGAGGAAATTCAAGTGCATCTTCAAGCACTTGTACACCAAATGAAAGAGGTAAGAAGTTCAGAAATTTAAGTGACATTTATGAGCAAGAGGTAGCAAATGAAGTTATGAATTCTTTGTTTGCATTATATTGTCATGTTGATGACCCTATTCTTTTCGAAATTGCAATTAAGGATAGGAACTGGATAGAAGCTATGGATGAGGAGATCAATGCCATAGAAAGAAACAAGACATGGGATTTGGTTGAGCTACCAAAAAGTAAATAAGTCATTGGAGTTAAATGGGTTTATAAAACCAAGAGTAATGTTGAAGGCAAAATAGAAAGACACAAGGCAAGACTTGTTGTCAAAGGATACAAGAAGCAGTATGGGAGAGACTATGAGGAAACTTTCACACCGGTTGCAAGAATGGAAACTGTGAGAGCAGTGTTGTCCATAGTAGCACAAAACAAGTGGAAAGTTTACCAAATGGATGTGAAGTCATCATTCCTAAATGGAGTGCTAAAGGAAGAGGTTTACATTGAACAACCTATAGGCTATGAAAAAAAGACCAAGAGCACAAAGTGTGCAGATTGAAGAAAGCTCTTTATGGGCTGAAGCAAGTGCCAAGAGGATGGTACAACAGGATAGATTCCTATCTATAGGAAAATGGATTTGAAAAATGTGATGGAGAACCCATCCTCTACATCAAAAAAAATGATGGTAAAATTTTAATTGTTGTGTTGTATGTTGATGATGCTATTTTCACAGGTAATGATGATCATCTCATTGAAAACTTCAAAACAATCATGAAAGAGGAATTTGAAATGAATGGCATGGGTTTGTTGAGATACTTCTTAGGAATAGAAGTAGATCAAAATGAAAATGAAATTTTTATCACACAAGCAAAATATGTAAATGAAGTATTGGAAAGATTTAACATGTAGGACAACAAGGCAGCAATCACTCCCACAGTGATGGGATTAAAACTCAACAAAGAGGACAATAGCAAGGATTTTGATCCTAGCTTGTATAAGACCATGGTTGGAAACCTAATGTATTTGACTGCAACTAGGTCAGATATAATGTTTGTTGTTAGTTTAATTTCCAGATTCATGGAGAGGCCAAAAGAAGCACATTGGCAGGCAACAAAAAGAATTCTGAGGTATGTTAAAGGTACTAAAGGATTTGGTAATTTATATACTACTTCAGAATGTTCAGATTTAATTGGATACACTGATAGTGATTGGGCTGGAAGTGTAGATGATCGGAAAAGCACATCCGGTTATGTTTTTCACATGGGTTCTGGAGCCATTTCATGGGCTTCTAAGAAATAGCCTATTGTAGCATTGTCTACAACAGAGGCTGAGTATGTGGCAGCTACAACAGCACCATGTCAAGCAGTTTGGATGAGAAGAATATTAAGGAGCTTAGGCCAAGAGCAGGCAAAATGAACGATGATTTTTTGTGACAATAGCTCAGCTATTGCATTATCCAAGAATTCAGTGTTTCATAAGAGAATGAAACACATTGACACAAGGTTTCATTACATCAAGGAATTGGTAAGCAATGGAGAAATTGTTTTACAACATTGCAGGACTAAGGAGCAGGTTGCAGACATTCTGACCAAGACATTGGACTAGAAAAGCTTCAAATTTTTGAGGAAGTGTTTGGGTATGACTGAACGCCCAGCAGTTGAAATTAAAGGGGAGTGTTGAAATATTAATTTCATCTGCGCGCATTTACTCCTACAAAAACAGCTGAGGAAAACCGCCAACCTCCATCGGACCATTTTTACGGAAGGAGTGGTATTCCTTCAATCACCCCCGATGCAATAAAATTCTGCCACGCATCAATTGTACTTTCAGCAAAACCACTTTTCGTCGGGATGTAAAGCTTGGAAGAAAAGGCCTGTCCGATATTGTTCTGAATCGTTGGATTAAGAGGATGAATGTCCACTGTCGATCAAGTCAAAGTTGCATACAGAATGAATATTAACGTGAAGTGAAAGTTTTGTGTTTGACCACAGTTTTGTCAGTGAGGTAATTTAATGAATTTACAACAGTTCGTAAATTGTTGGTGAAAATTTTAATTTTATTATTTTCTATCAGCGAAAGGTATGGGCATATTATTTTTATTATTAAAAATATATGCAATGAAATATGAAACGAGTAATGTTTTTAGTTTTAGTTTTTTGTTGTTGACTTCACATTGTAATGCAAGAGTGAAAACCCAGAACAGTGCGAAACAAAGAACAGAGCAGAGTGAGGGAAGAAATATATGCAGCAACGCATATGTATTTTTGTTGATTGAAAATGTAATGTGAAGAATGCAACAGGGGATATGTGAGAGTTTTATTTTACAACAGTAAAGGTAAGAATTTTATTTACAATAGTAAATGTAAAAGTAATTTTTTACACAACAGTGTAAAATTGTTGAGTAATTTTTTTTGTTGAAATGTTCTTGGTGTAGTAGGAAGAATATATTTGTATTAGTTGTTGTTTGATTAATGAATACAAGTTTATTTTGGTTGAGAAACTCTGCTCTTGTAAAAAATTTTATAACTTCCCTGTGTTAAGATCCTGTGGAGAAAACAGAGCATTGCTCTATGTTCAGTTAATTTTGTTTTTGGAATTTGGCTAGAAAAAATCCAACAACTACCAACTAAAGACAAGAATCTAGATTTATTGCCTACGGTATCCTGATAATAATGTGGGAGCAGTGGTCAAATATTCTCGCTGGAATCCCCCTCCATCAAGCGCAGAACAGAGAGACAAGGTTCAGATTTGAAACAATGTGCTCCTCAACAGCATCATCTTTCAGTGGTCTTTTAGTGGACCCGGGTACAATTTTGTGTGGATCATCAGCATCGCATTTATTGAGCCACTAAACATAGAGATTTGAAGCAGAGCTTTGTAAAGATCATTCTGAAATGAAATGAGACAAGTAGTTTTTCAGCCTGAATCCCAGGGAAAATTCTTCATGGGAACATTGTGGTTGCAAACAATGTCATTGGTTCATCTAGCATCATGTTTTTGGCACGACAAGGTTTGGATCTCAAATCTGGTGCAGTGGAGTTCAATGGTCTCTATCTGAGATATTGAACTTCATTTAAGCCAACCAAACAGAAATATTTGGAAGGAATAAGGAAGAGGCCTTGGGGTTGCAGTGGTTCGTGCTCAGTGAAAGGCTCCAAACCATACCACATAGATGCCGACTTCGAACTAACTACTTGCAAGAAACTTGAGCTATGCACGATACAGCCAGATCTAAAGCTTTATGCATTTGTCTGCGTGAAGCCTATGTAGTTTTTCCAAACCTGCGTGGAATGAGAGACTAAGGAAATATGACAGATCAAGAAGGTGAAGATCTTGGAAGGCAATTGGTTGTTTCACAAGGGAAGAAATGAAGGCTTGGGTGATTTCGTAACATAATATAGGGTTTTTTTGGGTGTTTTTTATTTCGTGGTGTGGGGTATGATATTTAGTTGTGTGTAAATTCAGATTAAAGAAGGATGGATGGTTGTTAAATTGGAAGTTTTGGAATCTAAAATTTCAAAATGTCAATTCATGTGTGTTAGTAATTTATGTGTGTTAGTAATTTTGGTTATGAAAAGGGTTTGTGGTTCTTAAACTAGAAGCCTCGGTGTGTGGAACATCAATTCTTGTAACGTCAAAATATTTGACACATGGTGGTTGGTCCATATATAGGATGGTTCATTACTAGCGGAAGCCGGAACTAGCTAAGGTGTTAAAATTGTTGATCTTGAAAAGTTCATCAAGGATGGTCAAGGCGGTTATGTTTTAAATGGAGATCAAGTGACAGCTTGAAGATTTGCTGGTGAAAGAGCAATGTTTGTGAGATTCCAGAGTGGATGTGGGTGTTGATGAAGATCGGTCAGAAATATATTTATTTATTATTGAATATGTTTTCCATATAAGCAATAAGGGAGGGTGTTAGAGGTAATTCTTCCATGTCATGTGTAGTTGTCATTGTGAGTCCCTAGGAGTGAGTGTAGAAGTTGTTGATTCTTATCTAATGAGTTGGAGTCATTGTCTAGAGGTATCAAAATGAGTGGGTAATAGATAAAAACAGGTCAACCAATATATTTTCTATTAATTAATGAATGAGTGAATTACACACATATTTATACAATCAATAGTCTCAAGATAGGAATTCTATCTTGGACGTACACTAGTGTGGTTGAAATATTCTATCAACCACACACTAAACTAGGAGAAACTAAATTCCTATTATATAGGAACAAACTCGTCAATTAGGAAATTACAACCATAGACAAGTAGGAATTAACTATTTCCAACTCCCCCCCTTAATGAGTAGTTGTCATGATAGTCAAATCCACTACCATCAAGCGAATTGCATGTACAAAACCTCCAAAAACACAATCTTCCGCCCTCGGACAGTTCCACAACTTCTCTGATCCTGCAGATCTTCTTGAAGGTGAATTGGTGTGATCCTGAAGGTAAAACCCGCGCCCATTGGCGCGATTAATGGCCTAACAGACGCGCCGGTTGGCCTTCTTGGCGCTGCTGTCAACACGAAAAACGCGCCAATCCCCTTCTACTCAGAAAAAATCATATGAGTCCGAGCCAGGTGTTACTGCAGTCCACTTGCTCCTATGAGCACAAAGCTCCTGTGTACACACAGCCACAAAGGCAATCTTCCACCACCGGGCAAGTTCGATTTACCACCACCGGGCAAATCCGCCAATTTAAATATGCCACCACCGGGCAAAACATCGATCTGCTTCCACCGAGCTGATCACAGAGCTCTGATTCGCCACCACCGGGCAGGTCCGATCACGGAACCCCAATTCGCCACCACCGGGCAGACAAATCTGTTGCCACCGAGCAGAAATCTCCACGTGCCACCACCGGGAAACTCCTGTAGCCACTAAGGCTCTATAGATGGTTTTTGGCTCACCACCAACCATCACATTACCATGACAAAAGATGTTTTCAGGCTGACCACAAACCATTACAAAGTGGTTTTGAGATCACCACGAACTTTCAAATGCCTTTACAAGGCTTACATTCAACATTTGGAATTTCTAGTACATACAATGACTATTACAATAATATGCTAGGGAGTCTATTCCAAAAACCACACTAAAAAAAAAAAATCTACTTTGTTGTCCACCATAACTGTAGTTGCTGCTGCTTTACCTCATTTATGAGAGGTCCACTGATAAAGAAACCAGAACATAGGCACTCACAGCCCCACGAAGAGAACACAATTTTCCCTTCAAGAACAGTTTTCAAGCATACTGCCTCATGCTTGCTAACAATCTGCAACAGGATCTCATTCATCCTCCAATCTTTGACGTAACTATCAGGTCTTCTCATATCTGGTAATAAATCATTCCTGCAAATAGATTTGTCTATTGTTGGAATGACAAATTCCAACATAGATTTACACTGGTGACACTAGTTTGCCAAGATAAATGTCACAACAATCTAATTCTTTTAACCAGATTTACATAAATGCATTTACATGTTAAGTTGATCAGTCCTCAACATGAAGCAGAATAACTTACGAAGACAATTTATTTCATTAAAGGAGATATGTTTGAAACTTTTAGTTTCATCTTTACCCAATATAGAAACATAATCACATCAAGGCTTCCACACCTGCAGGAGACCCAACAAACCTCCATACACAGACTCCAGCTATCCATGATCTTCCTTCACCGTGAAGGCGGAGGGCACAAACAAGAAACTTAAACCACGATAAGATCCTTGACAACGAGCTATTTGCCTCACTGCATCAGACACGACGAGCTCCTTGACCACGACAAGTGCCACGCCACGCTTCTTCTTGAAAAAAAAATAAAAATGCAGAAGAGGGTAAACGAATAAAAGGGTAGGATAAGCTTTCGCAGCAAAAAAGAAAAGGAATATTAAGTTTGCCTTCTTCCAAAGCAATCTTAGAATGGATAGAAGACACAAGCGAAACAATTGGACCTGAATGCCATCAATGCTGCTGCTTTCTATAAGCTTCGTATGACTCTGGAAGTTCGCAGAGACACTTAACATCATCAAGAAATATAAATTTCCATCCATTAAGGTGAGTACGGACAACAATATCCATGTCCTCCACAGTAGTTCTTTCCAGCCAGCCCCCTGATTCCTCAAGGGCCTTGATTCTCCAGACACCAGCAGTTCCATTAAAACCAAAAAAGTTAACGAAAACACTGTTGACCTGCTGCTCTACCTCAAAGTTGAAAGACAGATTGATATTTTGTAATATTGTTAGTAGATTTTCATCTCTGTTGACAAAGGACCATCTTGCTTGCACCAAGGCTAACTCATCATTGTCCTTAAAATGTGGAACTGTTCTTTTCAAGAAATCTGGGTCAGGCCAAAAGTCTGCATCGAAAATGGAAACAAATTCATAGTCCTTCACTATTACATATCCACTCTGGCACCGGCCTCGAGCTCCTCCATCGCCTTGAATGCTCGCTCAAATTTGGGCTCCATTTCCTCCACGAATTGTTCCGTAAATCCGATTCGGCTAACGTCCACATTCAGTCCAAGCTCCTTGTGCTGATAAAGCCATTCCAGGTAGCGCTGCCATACGTGCCCTTGCTTGCTCGCCTCTTTTGCTAGGCTCTTCATCTTCAGGAAACGGGTCTCTGGTATACTTTGCAGTAGTTGCTTCAGCGTACTTACCAGCCTCATGTTCACAATAACCAAAAATTCTTTCCAATTAATGATATCCTAAAAGGGCAAGTCGAAGAAGGGACTGCTGGATATGATAAATGTCAGTGCACCTATCAGGAATAATGGATTCCCATCACCTACGAAATTCAAACAAAACCCACTGGACCTCAACCTCTGTGCATAAAGAGAAGGCTCTACTACAAGGTGATTCAACACAAAACCTGGATCAGTTTTCCGTTGCGACAAAGTTGATTCAAGATCTGGTATTACTTCCGGCCAGTTCACACAATAAGCAAGAAATGTTGAGACTGCCTCTCGTCAGGCTTAAAATTTAGGATTTTGTGCCCAAGGGCTGCTGAATCAATGGGGGGTAAAAATGCCAATTTGCGCTAATAGGCAGAGGATAGCAGGAGACCTGAATTGAATTCTTCTTTAACTCGACAACATTTCTAGAAGAATCTATATCTATTCCCTCACACGAAACATAAAAGTGGTCTGCACCTAGGGTTCTATTCCAATATGGATACTCAGTTCTCTGTCCATCTATATATCTTCTCAAAAACCTTGATTTATGTGTGGCAAAAGTGATTCTCAGGGCATTAATGGAAAACGGCACAAAGAACAAATGGGCTTCTTTTGGATCATCTGTAGTAAAGGCACTAGTCACAAGGCTTTCATAAAACATTGCCATAGGTTTACTGATGTCTCTAAACGTCCGGTTGCTGCACCACTTAGGTGACCCAAAATCATGGTGCTTACGAGGATAAATAAAAATCTTGAAATTTGAAAGCATTTGCTCATAATTTGCCTCAAATGTTGATGAAAAACAGTATAAATTATTGTGGACTACATCTGTAGATAGAAGGGTTCTTTCATTAACACCGATATCTGTATTTTCATAGAGAATGTTAGGCAATGTGCTACCTTGATTGTTGATCCCGCAGACTTGTTTAGGAAGGTGAATAACCAGTGGTAATACTGACATCAGGATCACTGCAAAAATCCTGCATCCCGATTCGCTCTAAATATTCCCCAGGAAGCTCCCTGTTGCTTCGATTGTCGACGAGATCTAGACGCACAACCCATAGAAGTGGCCTCTGAGTCGCTTCGAGGGCCAATTCACTCTAAATATTCCCCAGGAAGCGCCCTGTTGCTTCAATTGTCGATGAGATCCGGACGCACAACCCACAGAAGTGGCCTTTGAGTCGCTTCGAGGGCGAGTGCAAGCTCCTCCACCTGCGTTTCGCTCAACACATCCACAAGTCTCAGACAGCGTATGATGGAAAAACAGATACTAAACTATTTATTTTCCCTCAGCCCAGGAGGGCCAGGCCCTCACAGGCTCTGATACCAAGATAAAAACAGGTCAACCAATATATTTTCTTTAATTAATGAATGAGTGAATTACACACATATTTATACAATCAATAGTCTCAAGATAGGAATTCTATCTTGGACGTACCACTAGTGTGGTTGAGAGATTCTCTCAACCACACACTAAACTAGGAGAAACTAAATTCCTATTATATAGGAACAAACTCCTCAATTAGGAAATTACAACCATAGACAAGTAGGAATTAACTATTTCCAACTGTAATTTCCTATATATGTAATTGTTGAAATCAATAATAATAGAGTGTGAAATTTGTATTGTGCAAAATCTGTTTCTTAGCTCTCTTTATTTTTCTAATATTATCAATATTAAACAACTCCAACAACATAAACTTGAATACTACAGTGCAACAACCTTTCGTTCACACCTCGGTAAGAGCTATTCAAATAAAATGCATTCATTA
>APFE031628746.1:0-35260 GCA_000404065.3 Pinus taeda
TCAACATATTTGCATCAAAGACATATCATGACTTCACATAATAAATGAACCACATGTCAATAAACCTCATATTATAGCATCATAATTTTTTTGCCACGTTATGCATATCATATCCATCATGAGTATTCAACATTAAATATCTATCATCACGTAGTAAATGAATATGTTGATATACCTCGACATAACATCATAATGCCTATGCATATCATAGTCATCATAAGCATATAGCATCACTTTTGTAACAAAAATAAGAACCACATGTGCATCATTATCGTCATACCATCATATCATGAAACCTCATCCAACATTATACTCAACATCATAAGAGTTAATTAAACCATAACTGGAATCATAAATAAAAAAATATCATGATTTAGATGCTCCATAAAAGTATTTATCTTAGCTAAGTTAAGCTCTCCTATTTAGTCCACCACACATTTTTAATCAAATAGATATGGAAAATCATGAAACATAACATTTGCATCTTCCGAGATAGTTGGCCCTAGGCTACATTGGTTCCACTGGAACTTGACTTTGCGAACTTATAATTCATTAGAAAAATCAATTTCATTTACTCATATGAAAAGAATAACAACTATCATTCACCATCCACTAGGATCTAGACTATCTCTTTATTACTCATTAAAACCAATAATCTTTATCTAACACAAAGTTAGTAACACCAAATCCATGTGTAATTTAAAATATAAATTTAATCCAATTCTCAATAATTAAAACCTATATATTCCCAATAGTATTTCTTTGTTTATCAATTAAATAAATATTGTTCCCACATATCTATATATATATGATTAATTTAATAAATATATCATAATTACAATTTAGAAATGATACTTCCATTTAAAAAAATTGACCAATAATTTTTAAAAATAAATATTCCAAAAATAACTTATCAAATATCTCTTTCTATATTTAACTAACCAACTTATAATAATTAAAATTAAAATTTTATATTCCACCTTTTAATCACCATCCTATTAATCACTAAAATCTTTTCTTATTTCTCCATTTTTATTTAAACGTAACCCCTTGTATATATACATAACCAACACTTTCTATATTAAAAATTAAAAATAGTCTAACTTTATATTCCTATGGAGTAGTTATCTTAATCTTAAGAAAAGGCTTAAAATTAACTATATTAAATTAAGATACTTAATAAAATGTAAGAGCTATATTTTATATTTATTAATCAACACTTTTATTGATTCCTTAGCGCCTTGTCACATAACTTGATTCCCTCTTTCGGATGACGTGGAAGATATCAAAGCGTAGATTATATGAATTTTGACCAATCTTTACCCACATTTCCGCACTGTCAGAGCTGCTTTTGTGAAGTTCAAATTTGAGGATGAGATCATTTCATCTAAACTTGCAACTTAACCTTTTATTTAAGAAAAAATGAACTTCTTGTAAAGAAACTCACGCTTTAAGTATTAAAGCGTAGATTTATACTACTTTTAACCATTCTTTAAACACATTTCAACGTTCCTCATATGCAGAGCCAATTTTGAGTATGAGATCACTCTCACGTAACTTTAACTGTGCAAGCTAAACTAACATAAGTATGACCGGATTGGGACGTTAAGTTTAGGATCGAAGTTAAAAAAATTAACTTAAAATTTTCCAAAAGAATAAATTCATTTAAATATTTCTAAAAGCATAATTAAGTGCATTAGTTAGAAGTGAAAGTATCCTAATCTCGCTGAATCTGGACTGACACATTCTTTGACCTCCGTGTATGTCGTTTCAGTGGTTTTCGTTGATATTCAATATTAACTTAATAATGCATCACATCTTAATAAACAGGGCAGTGGAAAGACTACCCTAGACAAATAGACCAGAGGAAAGACAAAGCTAGACACCAGTGCCATTTTACTTCCGGATTTTACTTGGAAAGGATGGGAACTCATATCTGAAGCATAACAAAGCTGTCAAGATGATGTGCCAAATTGAAATATTCATAGTTTTAACTCAAGAAATGTGAGAATTGTTTTTTTTTTTAAACAAGCACAATCAAATAACATGATAGCCAAAGAGTTGTTCACTTGTTTGAAGTATTATTTGGTGTTCGAATTTTCATTTATTTGAAAGATGATATTGTAAAACTCTGAGAGGTAACGCTCGACCTCATCCCATTCCCTGTCTTGAGCCTTCTCATCAAAATATTTCATATTGAAAAGAAACCCGACTCTTGCTCAAGCTTATGCACGACTCCTTGAATTTTTCCCCATCCACGAACTGTAGGATAAGGAACACCAATTCTCTACTAAGAGATGACATGATGCCAGTTTTACTTTAACATTAACTATCCAAGTCTGTTAGAAAACCTTCAATCAAACAAGAAGCCCTGCATACCTGACGGTGCGTCCATTTCAAACTAAACTTTTCAGACGAGCATTTTACAATCTCAAAATGAAAATGTTAGGTTTTCTCGGGAAGACACGAAAATTTAAATGAAATATACGAAAATCTCATGGTTAATTAGGATTGGAAGTAATAAAAAAATTTGACACCGTTTGGCGGAATTGCATCTGAAAAATCTTCAGGGCTTTAGATTTTAGGATTGCTTTGGAAAATCTTTAGGGATTTACACTTAGGATTACATTGGAAAATCAGTGCAATCAGGAAATTAATCTGGGAAATCGTTATAACCCCAGATAATACGATCTGGAAAAAGGAAAATATTTACGGCAGTCAGATCTGAAAAAGGAAATCAATTTGACAAATCGTTATGTAACACCAAATTATGCAATCTCAAATATGAAAAATATTTACGGTACTCAGACGCAATTGTATCTAAAAAATCCGATCCTTGTGGTACTCAGATTATGTATTCTGAAAAAATAAATTGATCCTTGGATTACGAAATCCGAAAAAAAAAAGCAATCCTTAATGGCGCAATCTGGAAATCTAAAAATTCTTTAAGAAATCTAAGGACACGACCCAATCAATTGCAAGAGCGGTGGGGACAGGGCTCAAAAAATGGCAAGAGGGGTCAGTTTTCACTTCCAAGAAATTAGAAATCTGTATTACAAAGAATTTCTGGCAGCAGATGGCAAGAATGACTTGTCTTCTGAAAACAGCATGCCAGATTTGTTTCATCTATGCCAAAATTTTCGTACTCACAGTGGTATAACGAAACTAGCACAGAGTGTCATGTAGTTTTTCATGGAACATCTGAATGCCATGCTGCTTCCAGTCTACACAGTTGCTAACTACACACAATGTCTCCAGGAAGGATCTGTCTAAATTTCTCCACTGTATAAGCTCCTTCTGTTTCCAGTAATCCAAAATCGAGTATTCATGATTTTGTTCCTGAATCCACAATCTTGATAGTTGTGAAGGCCCTTTCAACGCTAGACTTAATTAGATATTTTCTCTTTAAGAAGGATTACTTTGATGAACTTGTGGGGTTGGAAGGGTGGAAGCTGCAGAAAGGAACTTCGAAAAGGCTGCAGGGATTGCAGAGATAAAAGGTGACTTCTTACTTGAGTCCGAGATGTGATTAAAAGCAGGGCAATATTGGATAGCAATTAAATCCATTCTATTTCATGTCCAATTGAAGTCACTGAGGATACTTTCAGATGAGATATACACTCTTTCTTCATTAACAAAACAAAAGATCAGGGCACAAAATATGAGAAATATCAGGCATGAAATTCTCTGTCTTCATAAAGCCCTCCATGTACATCTTGATTCAGATTTGAAAACTGCTCAGGAAGAAAGTAACGGAATGAGAACTGCCAAAACAGAAATAAATGAAAATCGTTCAAGGCCTGGTTGCTGCGCATTTAAGAGAAGTCAATTTCCTTGAAATGATTGATAAAAAATTATTAAAATGGGTTTATAGACTAATATGGGTTGAAACAGGATTTCTATTTGAGATTATATTTTCCTTAGGGTGCCTAGATTAATAAGACTGTTGAAGATCTAAATCTGAAGCTGAAATCAGAGAATGCAACTCTATAGCAAAAGGTAGACGATATGGGCTCCTCACTTGCCATTTCAGGGAGAAAACTTGACTAGAATAAAAGTATAAGAAATCTCACTGATTAATTAGTAAATGAATTCATTTCGTAAATATGTTTGGAAGAATGAGAACTCTAACTGATATATTTGTGAATCAGTAACACGCATAGAGGTTTCAGTTTTGTACATATATAAAAAAAAAAACTATTATGTTGTTATATTTAGGCCATCTTCAACCCGTTTATTATGCAAGAGATACCCGGCAGAGAACTGCCAAAAAGTCAATGTCCAAAATTGCTAGCCATTTTTTTTTCTTTGTAGCCTCATTTGTAAGATGCTCAACATTTGCATTATTTAAAGTTGTTGTCCAATGTTGGCAACCTGCCTAATAAATCGAAATTAGAAAATCTAGTTTAGAGTCTATTATCTCTTCATCGATCTCCCAATTCGAGAAAGTTACAGGACTATAGGAGAGATGGGATAGAACCAGATGAACTGATGGGATAGAACCAAATGAACTGGTTTAATTATAGAGATTGAATTTTTTTCCAAAGAGCCTGACATTAAAACAACACTTCAAATCCATTTTATGTGAAATGGTATATATTATATATATATATATATATATATATACTTGGTCTATGTTTTATTAATGTATGAATAGATAGAAAAATGGAAACAAAATGTAACATCTTCCTTTGCCAAATTTGCCCTGTGAAAAAGAAAATTAAAGTAGGCACATCAAGATTCTTTCAGTTGTCAGAACACTGAAATATTCAATGAGTAATCCATGTAAGAACTCTGGACACCACATATCTCCACAATGGTATGATATTGTCCACTTTGGGCCTAAGCCCTCATGGATTTGTTTTTGGGCTTACCACAAAAGGCCTCATACCAATGGAGATATTTGTCCATCCTTATATACCCATGATCCTCCCCACTTCTATTCAATGTGGGACTTTGCTCGTATACCCAACAATCCTCCCCTCGAACAAAGGACCATCGAGCCTCCCCTCAAACGATTATCCATCCGTTCACTCTCTACCAACCAGGATTCTCCGCTCCAATGCGTTGGAAGCACACGCCTTACATGGAACACCACCTGCCTCGAGAGCTTGCTCTATTCCAGGTCAACTCCTCTTCACCGTGTTGGGACCAGGACACGTCCATGAAGAATCCGGAGCACACCGCCTCTCTAACCGAGCTCATCCATGGATCCCATCGTGATATTACCGAGGCCCACCATCTTCATTCAGCATTCCGAGGATTCATCCACTTGGATAACTTCGGAACTTGGCTTCAATACCACTTGTAATTAACCTCGATCATGGGCTTATCATTCTGAAACCAGCTACTCCATCGCCTCGAACCAAATCACAATCTGGCCCATCTGGACACGCGCCAACCCCTTCTTGGAATCAACACAATACATCAAATGGTGAGGCGGGCCTTTGTGGCCACCACAACCACTCAATATGTTCCACGAATATGCCATTATGCATCAAATCTCATTTCCAAAGACGAAGGAAGAAATCGTCAATTCAGGGGAGAGCACTAATAGTGAGAATCCATTAAAGGCACGACCAACACGCTGATCGCTTCCCAGACTTGACAAATCATTCATCTTGGAGCTTGATTGCATCCTGAACCGACTTCTTCGGATAAATCACAACCTCCATAATTCCACGTTGCCACGATTCAGATCTTCTCGTCCCATGAGTCCCACACACGATAACCAAGTTTCTTTGCGTACTTCCTTGACTTTGTTGTCGACGTTTCTCGTCCTTCAATCTCTTCATGTGGAATCAATCCAATAGATGATACATATATGATTAAGCAATTAGGCATGCAGAAATCCAATTGATCAGATCTGAAGCCCAATGACCCATCTTAGTTCTTCAATGCAGGCCCTGACCATATCATTGGTCCATATTCATACCAAATCTAAATTCAATTATCTCTTTAACCATTTTCAATGGTGATCTCATGAGCAATAACAACAAACTTCTGCGCTGATCTTTTTATCGATTGGGCTAAAATAAATCCTTCACGGAAGGTGTACATTCTAAGCCCAAACTCTCAACCATGGCTCCGATACCAATTGTTATAAAATTTACCCAAGAACACAAATTAATTGCGGAGAATTACTGAGAGAAATAAATACAAAAATAACCAGCAACAACCATAAACACATAAATGCACATGTTTATCCGGGAAAACCCAAAATCTGGGGAAAAACCCAATCATAATGAAATTTCATTATCCTTGGCCGAAAACCTGGCCAATCCGGCCAAGTGAGCCTTCACCGCTCACCTCCAGGCCCTTGCATTACAATGAAGTCCTTCCAGCATTTTATAGGCTCCATTACATATAATACCATGGGCAGAATACCAAGGGTGCACAATACCATGTGACCCAAAACCATTACTGTTTAACCTGGCCAACTTTGACTCTATCCTGAGTCAAGTTTACCTAACAATCCAAGAAATTGCCTTGATGGTTGCAGGAGGAACACCTTAAATCAATAGAGGATAAGGAAGAACCAGTATTAATATCAATAATCTCACATCATGCGCTTTCAAATTTAATTAATTAAAAAAAAATCTGCTAATTTTCAAAAAAATAAAAAAATAAAACAAAATAAATATTTCTGTTTTTTTTTGGTTTGTATATGGTTTGAAGACTGGCTGGCTGTGTCCAATTATTGATTTGAAGCCAAAAATACAGGCGTTACTTGTAATAATATAAAAATAAACTAAATCAAAGGCCCCGGGTTTAAATATCTGATGATTTCCATACAAAAATAAACTAAATCAACACCCCTAGGTTTAAATATTTAATGATTTCCATTTAAAAATAAACTAAATCAACGCCCCTGGGTTTAAATATTTGATAATTTCCAGAGTGATTGCAACATGCATGTGTCCAATTATATGGATTTCAAGCAAAAGTTACATGTATGAACTGTATTAATATAAAATTTAATTCAGCATGACCTTTAATTATTGGATTGTTTCCATATAATGGAATTATGCATGTACTTGCTTGCAAAATGAGGTAAACACAGTCATCCCGACCCTTCGATTATCTGAACAGAATCCCCGGGCAAATTTGGCAGAAATTGTAATCATATGAACCTGCCCTAGATTTAACAACTGTATTGCAATGGAAATCGAGCATAAAGTAGATGACAATCTTGTTTTTTTTTTCCATTCTTTTACCAACAATCACCATGCAAACGCTATCTCTTGTAATTAGGGGATATCTGCAGGTCGAGCCGAGGCCTATGATTGGAGAGGGGAACTAATAACAATGAAATTTGTTGCCATTTGAGCAAGCATGGGTCATACTCAGAAATCTCGATGAGTAATACTCATGCTCTGATATATATGGGTTATGCGATGTAATATTAAGGTCCTAATAACTTGAAAAAAAATACTCGCCCTTAATTTATGTTTAGCCATAAAATCCATAATGTAGAGATTTCTTATAAGAATAAAAAAAAATGTTTTGGAGATTTGATTTGATCATAGAAGAATAATACTTGTGTCAGATCTTAGGACCCATCCTAGAACAGTCACCACAATTAATTAAAATGAAAATTGATCTCATTCGTGGTATATGAAGTCTAGAGAGATTGGGTTCCTGGATCCGATATGGATTTTGGAGGGTAGCCCTTAACAATAGTTTTCAGAACAAATTTAGAAAGGCAACATTAAAGTAAAAAAAATTAACAACGATTATCAAGCAGATCTAGAATAATAACAATAGATCTTATTAGTTCTATATCAATGTTTAATTCCCAAAGGTACCAAGATTTTGAACCTTGCTCTGATACCATATGTAACAATCCAAAAATAAATATCTAATTAACTTTTCTAATCAACATTAAATTTAAATCAGAGTGGCACTTACCTAGCCAAATAAACATGTAATTAATAAACTAAATTCAACTATGAATAATGCTTACTTGTGGTAGAAGTAGGCTTACCGCAACAAGGTTTTGGGATGACTCTCCACCCAACCGTAGGCTCAATTGTGCAAGGATTTGCTACAACTGGCCACCCCCGAGTCCTCAATCAACGTACTACTGCCAGTGACTCCTATGTCTTAGAACACTATTCTCTCAAGAGAATGAAAGATAGAATCTTGGAAGGATGGAATGCCTCCCATCCTCCTCACCATCTAATAAATAGAGCAAACATTGGATGGGAACCACATGCACACACTCCATGTGTCTACATGCGACTTTGATTTTTAGCTTTCTTGTTTTATTTTCTTCTTTTTGATAGCTTTACTGATTTTTTATTGTTTTCATTGTTTTATTTCTATTTATTCTTATTTAGCTTTACTGATTTTTTTATTGTTTTCTTTGTTTTATTTCTATTATTCTTATTTAGAGCTTTAGTATAGTTATTTTTATTATTTTTATTTATTTTCTTGTATATTTTTAAATATCATTTATTATTTAACATTTATGATTTATTTTTATGATTTATGATTTATTATTATTTATGATTTATTATTTATGATTTATTATTATTTATTATTAAGGGGATGGATATTACAGACTTGCTTGAAATCCCGCTCGTTTCGTGGTTTCCCTTTGTATTTGAAAAATACATTAAAACATTGAAAATCTCGCAAAATGGTTTTATGGCAGACTTGAAATGTTATACATGCGCATTCATAAACCTTTTCGGGTCCAGTTTCATCGCATCGGGCACATTTCTTTTGCAATTCATTTATTTGGCGGAAATGCGAAATACAAAGAAAAACTGCCATTTTCCGGATTTGAAAATATGTAAAATATCGCCTATAACCCTATCGGTCCGATTGTCGCAAGCCATATTTGTATCAGCCCCGCTCCTTTGTGTAGCTCTGATGCGATATTGCGATGCGATTGATCGCAATCGCATATCGCATAGACCCTCGGGTTGTTTGCAAGTGCTCCTCTGTAATGGCCTATTGCAATATTGCGAGTTAACCTGGGTTGTCGATCTGCGTGCTTGATCGATAGTCCTTGTTGACCCACGTTGATTGCGATTGCAATTGTCATATGATAGGCTCCGATATCCTCCACCTGCCACTGCCGATTGCGATATGCTGATTGGATTTGGATCGTTGATCAACTAGATCCGACAACTCCTGTGCATCACTGTCCAAGCCTCCGATAGGCTCTATTTCCATTGTTTCCTTGTGTTTTCACTCTCGATAGTGTAATCCGCCTTTTTTAAAGGTTCTTCTTAAGTGATAGTTTTGGATGTTTGAAGATTTAGAGGGTGTTTAGGATCCATTTTAGATCACGCCTTCCCACTGAAAAAGATTTTGGACCACAAAAAGTTGGTTTTTAAGCATCAATCAAGTGAGGATACAGCTTCCTCACTTGTCCAATCTCTATCCCTCTTGTGCTGCTTGGTTTTGAACCTTTGAGTCCGATTCTAAGGTACTTAACATCCCCTCTACGTGTAGTTCTCACCTTCCTGTCTAGAACTATGCCTTCCTGCAACTCATTGAGATATTCAAGCAACAGATCATCAATAGAAGGCAACTAACTTTGCTCTTCAGGATCTTCAATCAATGAAGGTTCATACAGTCTCAAGTTCTCTGTATTAATGATTGAATAGATATGCATATAAGTTGAAAAATTAAGGCAAAAAGCGTTTTCACCAATTTTCTGAAGTATATTGAAAGGCCCATACCTTATTGGCTTCAGCTTCTTACCTTAACCTTGCATTTTGTCTTTGATGATGTACAACCAGACTTGATCACCAAATTGGAAGCTATGCTCAATTCGATGCTTATCATGCCTTGCCTTGTACTTGGCTTGGCTTCTCTCCAGCTGTTCCTACACTGCCTGGTGAATTTCTTGGATCTATTCAATGAACTTGGTTGCTTTGTCCACATCACTGTGTCCATCAACTGCTATGTATTTACTAAAGACAAAATCCAAGGGATACCTTGGTGTAAAACCAAAACAAGTCACAAAAGGAGATCTCTGTGTAGAAGAGTGCTTAGCACGGTTGTAAGCATGTTGCACATAACATAAATATTCATTCCAAAGCTTGGGATGCTTGCTGCAATAGCCCCTGAGCAACTGGATCACTATCCTATTGACCACCTCTGTTTGGCCATTTGTTTGTGATGAAATGCTATGCTCTTCTTCAATCTGGTGTCCATCAACTCCCATAGACTTGACCAAAACTTCCCAACAAATCGGGAATCTCAATTAGATACAATAGAAGTGGGTAACCCAAATTGAACCCATCCATGATGAAAGAACAACTTTGTTGTTTGTTCAGCTGTAATATGCTTGTTACAAGGTATTAAAATACACATTTTACTGAAATTGTCCACAATAACATATAAATAATCATGACCTTTTCTAGATTTTGGTAATCCCCCATCAAAGTCCATGGAAACACTTTCCCAAGGACGAGAAGGAACTGGAAGTGGAGTGCACAAGATAAGTTTTCTATTGCTGGGCTTGCTTTTAGCACACATGGTACACCCTTTAATATATCTAGAAATGATTTCATGCATTCATGGAATAACAGAACCTTTGCAACTATGCAACTGTTTTACTTACACCAAAATGACCTGAGATTAGAGAAGTATGTGCTTCTCGGATTATGTTAACTCTTTCAATTTGAGGAATGCATAACTTTCCCAAATGATACAAGAGTTGGTCCTTAACATGATAATCCAATTCTTCTACTTGTTTGCCATGACTTAAAGTTGCATATACATCTTTAAAATCTACATCTTGAGCATATTGTTCAATATAGCTTTCATGTAATACTGAATTATGCTTAAGTATAGTGGATGCATTTATGATTGGTCTTGATAACATATCTGCAACTTTATTGTGTATGCCCTTCTTCTATCTGATGACAAGATGAAATTGTTGTAGAAAACCCATCCACCTATAGTGTCTTGATTGCTGTAATTTAGTTTGTGAGTGCAAATATTGAAGTGGTTGATGATCTGTATGTATAATTGTTTCTTTTCCCATTAGGTAATGTTTCCAATTTTTCACATTCTACACTAATGCATACAATTCTTTATCATATGTGGGATAATTAACTACTGCAGAAGTAAATGTCTTAGAATGATAACATATGGGTTTACCATGTTGCATCAACATTGCTCCCATGGCATAGTCATTGGCATCTGTTTCAATCTCAAATGGTCTTTGAAGATCTGACAATGCTAGTACTGGTGCTGTACTAATTTTTTCTTTCAAGGTGTCTAAGGCTTTCCATTGTTTGCCTCCCCACTGAAACACCTTGTTCAATCCTGTCAAAGCACGTAAGGGAGCTGCAATCAAGGAAAAGTTAACAATAAACTTTCTCCAATATTGTGCTACTCCTAGGAAATTCCTAACTTCTGTAGCAGATTTGGGTTTATGCTAGTTCACAATGACTTCAACCTTAGAGGGATCTATCTTTAATTCACCACGCCCTACAATATGACCCAAATAATTTAAAGATGTTTTGCCAAATTCACATTTTGATAATTTCACTGATCTGAATTAGATCCATAAAGAGTGATAAACAAAGCCATGGGTGAAAAGCAAAAAAGCACTAAAGGACAAGGTGGGACCCGCGCTCCGAAAAACCGGCGGTATTGCTCGGGGCACCCTCAAATGGTAAACGGTTTTGGAGAAATTGGAGCGATCCCACTCAACGATTGACGCCTGGCAAGTGGAGGAGAGAGAAAACCGCCATTGATCACATGTTAACAGTCGAGCAAGTCAACCGCGCGAAACGTGCATATGGCGTCGGGTCTGGAGGCCCCATATCTAACGGCTGAGATCGTGCCCAATGGAGAAGGCGATTTGACGGAGGCAGAAGAGGAACTAAACAGACATGGAAACGAATGGCTTAAAGCCATGAACAGAGAACAGAACACACATAGAGACAGAGAGAGAAAAAAAAGAACGACTAGAATCCCGAGAGGAGGACGGAACACAGAAAGGAAGAATAGAGAGAAGAAAGACAGTGAAGTAACAACAGAATGGAAGACAGAGGGTCGAGCTGACCGAAGGAATCATCAAGCACCAGAGAGCTTGAGGGATTCAAGCCATCCTAGAGGGGATCTGTCCGGATTGAGCACTGCATTGGGCTCTCTCCATTGCAGACCAGAAGGTCACAGAGTTGGTGAGGAAAAGAGTTTGTGTACTCTAGTGGATTGGGGAACCCTAGAACCACCCTGCCAAGAAAATTCTGTTTCAGGAGACTCACATTGAGCTCCTTCATTGTAATTCTCTGCTTCAAGACACAATAAAAGAAGGCCACCATTGGAAGCTGGACCAGAGATGTAGCCCTGGAGAATAGGGTGAACTCCTTATTAAATTATTGTGTTCTTGTATTTGCTTACTGTGTTTTCTCTATTGTTTTCCATTTCAAGTGTTTGTGTATTAGCAATCTTATCGATCCGTTGCTTAATAACATAGAGACACACACCAACACATGGGTCTGTAATACCTTCATTTAATAAATCTTTAACTGAGGTCACTCATAGGATGATTATCAGATCAAGTGGTATCAGAGCTCAAGGTTGTAAGGTTAGACAATCTTGTGTTGGTTTAGCTGTTGAATGCTCACTAGATCAAAGCTCAAATTAGGAGAAGGAGAGTTGGTTGAAACTAATCCTAAAATTGGGAGAATCTATCATCGAAAGACAATTTCAGAGGAAGGTTCTATGGGGCCAGAGCCTCAATTCATAGAGAGTTTCCTAGCTATAAAGTCTATGGTAGAAGAAATGTATAGGGACTTTAGAAAGCATAAGGATGAAGATTCATCAGGTTCTAAACAAGACAAAGAAGAAGATGAGTCTCATTCCCACGACCACTCAAAAGGAAAGGGGAAAGAGAAAAGCTTTCTCACACCTCCTAATAGCCTTGTGCATAATAAGAAAGCATCTTTGATCAAGCTAGATGTTAAATTTGATTTGCCTATATATGATGGAGAGCTAAATGCTGAAAAATTGGACAATTGGATTAGACAAATTGATGTGTATTGCAGAGTGCAAAACATTGACTCAGACAAGAGCAAAATTTCGCTGGCAAGCCTACACCTAGGAGGCACTGCCTTGGTTTGGTGGAAAGGCAGAACCCAAGTTGACATGTAAAGACATGGTAAGACTATCTTTGTCTGGAGTGACTTTGTTTTTGCAATCAAAAAGCAGTTCTATCCATTGGCCTACATGCAACAAGCCATGATGAGTTGGAAAAATCTTCGGCAGTTGAAAGGGCAAAGTGTGCAAGGGTACACTCAAGAATTTAGAAAGAAAGCATTGATTCTAGGGATCTCATTAGACTCACCAGAGACTCTTTTGAAGTACATTGGTGGTCTACACAGCTACATGAGGCATACCATCCTCATGTTTAATCCCACTAGTATAGATGAGGTATCTGTACAAGCTACTCATCTAGAAGCTAGAGGAAAGAATGGAAATCCGGAAGTTGGGGGACCATCCCAACCCACCGTAAGCAAGAGCAAGGAGAAAAGAAAATAGAAGTGGAAAGCAAGGAAGGCTAACACTGCACAAAGAGGCAAAGCTACATGCACTCACTGTAGAAAGGAGGGGCATGATGATGAGCACTGTTGGATTCTACATCCAGAGCTGAGGCCTAAGAATTCTGAGGGCAAGAAGAAGAAAAATGTTGCAGCTATTCAGAAAGATTTGGGGTCAGACTCGAGAGATGAAACAATCATTGCAGTCACAGGTATAAAAGGTAAGAATTCTGAAATCTACTAGTAAACCTGCTCAATCTATTATTGATGAAGAACATGAGAGAAAAAGGCATGAGCTTTTCCATATTCGAGTTGTTCCAAGAATCAAAAGATTGATACTTTGTTTGATAGTGGCTCACAAGTAAATCTAATTTCTGAAGCAATTGTAAAGAAATTGGGATTAACAACTACACCTCATAAGAAACCATACCCATTAGGATGGTTGAATGACAAAGCACAACTACAAGTGACTAGACAGTGCAAACTCAAGTTTTCTTTTGGGTCAGCATTTGTAGATAAGGCTGAGTTAGATGTAATTCCTTTGGATATATGTGGAATCGTTTTAGGAAGTCCTTACTTGTATGATAGAAAAGCTATTTTCTATAGATCTGAGAATAAGTATCTACTTGTCAAAGACAAAATCAAATACTTTGTAAGAGCTCACAAGCTCAAGAATAATTACACTCTCATAAACTCAAGATAGATGAAAAGAATGATAAATTCATGCAAACAGTTCTTACTGATGGTTGTAAAGGAAAAGACACCTGATAAGACCAAAATAGTTGAAGGTTGTAATGCTGATCAACAAACTGATATAGAAAATATTATTTCAGAGTATGATGTCTTATTTCAAGAACCTAAAGGTCTACCACCCAAAAAGGGAATAGTACATGACATTATTTTGCAGCAAGATGTTCCTTTGCCTAACATTGGGATGTATAGGTTGTCCACTTTAGAGAATGCTGAAATCAAGAAGCAGGTGCAGGAGTTGCTCGAGAAAGGGTTCATCAGGCCTAGCACATCACCATGTGGGTCACCAATTGTTTTGGTGAGAAAGAAAGATGGTTCGTGGAGAATGTGCATTGATTACCGAGCACTAAATAACATAACAATAAAAAATCGTTATCCCCTTCCTCGCATAGATGATCTTTTAGATCAATTGAAGGAAGTCGTTTATTTCACCAAGCTGGATTTGCATAGTGGATACCATTAGGTTAGAGTTGCAGAGCAAGATGCATGGAAGACTGCTTTCAAAACAAAGCAGGGATTGTATGAATGGCTGGTTATGAATTTTGGCTTGACCAATGCTCCTGCTACTTTCATGAGATTAATGAATGATGTACTCAGACCTTTTCTTGATGATTTTGTTATTATGTATCTGGATGACATTCTGATTTTTAGTAAAACGTGGGAAGAACATTTAATGCATGTTAAGCAGACATTAGATGTTTTGAAAGAGAAAAAAATTATTTTAAACTCTCCAAATGTGAATTTGGCAAAACCTCTCTAAATTATTTGGGTCATATAGTAGGGGGAGGTGAATTGAAAATAGATCCCTCTAAAGTGGCAGTCATCATGAACTGGCCTAAACCCAAGTCTATTATAGAAGTGAGAAGCTTCTTAGGAGCAGCACAGTATTGGAGGGAGTTCATTTCAAATTTTTCCTCAATTTCAGCTCCCTTACATGCTTGACAGGATTGAACAAGGTGTTTCAGTGGGGAGGCAAACAACAGAAAGCCTTCGACACCTTGAAAGAAAAGATTAGTACAGCACCTGTACTAGCACTGCCAGATCTACAAAGACCATTTGAGATCGAAACTGATGCCAGTGACTATGCCATGGGAGCAGTGTTGACATAGCATGGTAAACCCATATGTTATCATTCTGAGACTCTTAATTCTGCAGTAGTTAACTATCCTACCTATGATAAAGAATTGTATGCATTAGTTCAGAGTGTGAAAAAGTGGAAACATTACTTAATGGACAAGGAAACAGTAATACATACTGATCATCAGCCACTTTAATACCTACACTCCCAAACTAAATTGCAGCAATCAAGACATTATAGATGGATGGGGTTTCTACAACAGTGTCATTTAGTCATCAAGTATAAAAAGGGCATACATAACAAGGTTGCAGATATGTTATCTAGACCCATTATAAATGCATCTACCATACTTAAGCATAATTATGTGCTACATGAAAGCTACATAGAACAGTATGCTCAGGATATGAGCTTTAAAGATGTATATGCAACTTTGAGTCAAGGAAAAATAGTAGAAGAATTGGACTATCATGTGAAGGACCGACTCTTATATCATTGTGAGAAACTCTGCATTCCACAAACTGAGAGAGCAAAGATAATTAGGGAAGCACACACTTCTCTGATATCATGTCACTTTGGGGTAAGTAAAACAGTTGCACATCTACAAAGGTTCTGCTATTGGCCGAAAATGAATGAGACAGTTTCTAGATATGTGAAGGGATGTACTATGTGTGCTAAAAGCAAGCCCAGCAATAGAAAACTAGGCTTGTACATTCCCTTCCCAGTTCCTTCTCACCCTTGGGAAAGCATTTCCATGGATTTCATTAGAGGACTGCCTAAATCTAGAAAGGGTCATGATTATCTGTATGTTGTTGTGGATAGGTTCAGCAAAATGTGTATTTTGATACCCTGTAGTAAACAGATTACAGCTGAACAAACTGAAAAATTATTTTTTGAACATGTATGGGTTCATTTTGGATTACCCACTTCTATTGTATCTGATCAAGACACCCGATTTTTGGGGAAGTTTTGGTCAAGTCTGTGGGAACTAATGGACACCAAATTAAAGAAAATCATAGCTTTTCATCCACAAATAGATGGCCAGAGAGAAGTAGTTAAAGGACGGTGATCCATTTACTGAGAGGATATTGCAACAAACATCCTAAGCTTTGGGATGAGCACTTGTACTATGCGCAGCATGCTTACAATAGACCCAAACACTCTTCTACACAGAGGTCTCCTTTTGAGACCTAGTTTGGTTTCATACTAAGGTCTCCTTTGGATTTTGTCTTTGGTAAAGATATCATGGTTGATAGACACAGTGATGTGGACAAGGCAACTAGGTTCATTGAACAGATCCAGGAGATCCACAAGCAGTACAGGAACAACTAGAAAAGAGCCAGGCCAAGTACAAGGTTAGGCATGATAAGCATCGGATGGAGCATAGTTTTCAAGTTGGAGACCAAGTCTCACTGTATATTAGCACGGACAGAATGCAAGGTGAAGGTAAAAAGCTAAAACCTATCAGGTATGGACCCTTCAGGATACTTGAGAAGGTTGGTGAGAATGCTTTTCGCCTTGATCTGCCAACTTACATGCACATCTACTCAGTCGTGAACACAGATTGCTTGAGGTTGTTTGAACCTTCAATGATTGAGGACCCTGAAGAGCAGAGTCAACTACCTTCTATTGACAAAATGCTACCCGAATACCTTAATGAGTTATAGGAAGACACAATACTGGACAAGAAGGTGAGGACGACGCGCAGTGGATAGGTGGAATACCTCAGGATTGGGCTTAAAGGTTCGAAGCCGAGCAGTGCGAAGTGGATTGAGATTAGACAAGTGAGACAGCAGTTCCCTCACTTAGTCGATGCTTGAAGAAAACCAACTTTTGATGGTCCAAAAGCTTTTCCAGTAAGGAGGTCGTGATCAGAATCGAATCCATAAACGACTGACAAAGAACCTTAACTGTATCGAGTTGAACAAATCCTTGAAAATTCTGAAACAGTGATCCAAAAATGCCTTGAACCAGTGGCCATGGCTGCCAATGTGGAACGACGAGGACCTCGGTCAAAGCGCACTGACCGATGCCCATGGATATTGCGCAGGAGGTCAAAACAACCCCTGAGAGCCCCAGATCAGAAAGGCCTTAAGCACTCGGTCACGTTGGGAGCCAGAGAACCACGGGCGGAGAAGCAAAAGCGCTAAAGGACAAACGCAGGACCCGCACTCTAGAAACACCGGTGGTATTGATCGGGGTGCCCTTGAACGGTAAGAAGTTTTGGAGGAGAGAGGAGCAATCCCACTCAGTGATCGATGCGTGGCAGCGAAGGTGAGAGAAAAACCGTCGTGATCACGTGCTAACGGTCGAGCAAGTCAACCACGCTCGACGTACGTATGACGTCAGATCTTGAGGAGCCTGGATCGGACAGCTGATATTGCGCCCGATAGAAAGAAGCGAAATTGACAGGGAAATAAGCTGTGATTTAAAGGGATTTGGAATCCGTCTGACCACCACAGTGGAGAAAGAACGTATCCACAACATAACCAAAGAAATTAATCGACGATCAGACTGGCATTGTTCCGATGGGGACACGTGGCACTTCCCAAGCGTTCATGCTGACACCGAATAGGGAAATCCAAGCGCAGCTGTAGAAGGAGAATTGACACAAGCGGGAGAGGAATCGAACAGGCATAGGGATCGAATGGTTAAAGCCATGAGTAGAGGCAGTTGAAGAGGGGGGGATTTGGAGAGGAGTCCAAGCAACCAGAGAGACAGTGAACAGTGAACCCTGAGAGGAGGACTAAACACAGAGAACATTAAAGCCAAGCAGAGGAGAGAGAGGGTCGAGCTGACCACAGGCAGCATCGAGCACCAGAAAGATTGAAGATTCAAGCCTTCCCATAGAGGAATCTGTCCGGACTGAGCATAACATTTGGCTCTTTCCACTGTAGACCAAGGGTCACAGAGCTGGTAGGAAGAAAAAGAGTCTGCAAACTCTGAGTGGCTTGGGGAATCCAAGAACCACCCTACCAAGAAAAATCTGCTTCAGGAGAACTCATATTGAGTCCCTGTATTGTAATTTCTCTATTGTAAGACACAATAAAACAAGGCCACCACTGAAGCTGGACCGGAGACGTAGCCCTGGAGAATAGGGTGAACTCCCTATTAAAAATTGTTTGTGTCTTTGTGTTGCTTATTGTATTTCTCTGTTGTCTTTCCATTTAAATATATGTGTATTGGCAATCTGATCGATCTGTTATTTCATGATGAAACTGAGAATTTGGGGGTTGCCCAAAATCCCATTTTCTTTAAAAAACTAAGATCCTGGACCTATGGGTTATGGCCCACTCAATCTTCCGCTGGGTGTATACGGTTGTTCAACTGCCACGGTACCGTTAATTAACACAGCATTCAAATGTAAGTGCCGCAGCTTCCCATCGAATCCTACAGGCATACATATCATAAAAACAACAGTCCACACACCGTTAATTTAAAGCACATCCAAACCTTTTATTTCATCCATACAAAAATGAACTCTGCGGAAGACATATATCCCACATAGCCAAAACACACATAAATACAGAGACGCCATTAACACAACACACATATATTATAATATGAATAATACAGCATGGTTACAGGTAAGGCATTTCAGCCTTAGAATCGAGCTCACGCTCAACTACATTTTTCATTCACAAATTAAGATGCCTGTCCCACACCCTATCACACTATACATTTATATAAGAATTTTAGTAAGGATCAATCTTATCCTCTCTTGATTTTCTCCACAAAATCTTTATGCATGCACGCTTTGAATCTACTTTATCTTTTTTAAATCTATTTTTCTGCTTTAAATCACACTTTTCTTTTGTTCTGATCCTCTGGTCCACCTTTGTTACCTTTGTTTGCTTTATTGCTGAGTGCTCCCGCATCAGACTCCCGAGGCACAAAAATTTATGACCTCCTGGTCATATGCTTCTGGTCTTCATAATAGCAATTTTATCCACTACATTCCTTCACTAGAACTCTGTGAGCTGCAACCAACCTCTACAGTAACATCCTCCTATGTTACACGATACCTCACCCTCCGCACTCGGTGTTTTGGCATCCTTCTCTAGGTTGCTGCAAATCTTATCACCTTCCGCTGCCGCCATCTGCACAATAACAAGACCATAAACTCTCCATCTTTAACACACTGTACCTCGTTCCGCATAATCTTTTACTGCTCTGATACCACCTGATGCAGGGGAACCCGCATAAACCAGGATCTTCAAACACTGTGCATATGAGAATGCAATCCAACTATTAACCAAATCAAAAACTCAATGTCCGGAAAATTTCACACATCCGTATGTTCTACGAACTCCATTCGATTCACAATCTTTCACCCAATAATTACTATTCCTTATCTCCATTTAATAGGCTTTGAAAAATTATAAAACTAACTGAAGATCACACCAACCATATGCACACAAAAATATGAGAATAATTAATTAAGAATAAAAATATTTACAAGAGAAATCATCGCTTATTCATGGCCTCTTATTCCTCATGCTCACTCCTTCTCTCTCACTCTCTCATCTTCAATGTCTTTGAGGATTCCTAATTTATAAAACTAAGCATGATCTAGAATCTTTCAACTAAAAGCTCTAAGAGTCTACATGCAATGCATACATATGGTAAAAAGCATCTTGAAGATTTTTCCCATCTTTTTCCCTTTTCTAAAATAGAAAATCCTTCCTTATCCCCATCTATTGCTTTTATGCCTAAAAACACTCCCTATTTTATTAAAAATAACAAAATATTTAAAATAATCACACCCCCCTTTTTATTCCATATTTACAGATGAAGAGGGTCTTGATGCTCCTGCATCATAATTTATGATATTCATATATGCCTTTTGTAACCCATGATATTTATCTTTGAAATTTGAAATGTATTGAGAGTGCGTGAATATAGGTGAAAAAACAACATTAAATAGTCTAAATATGGGACTTCAACATGGAGCAAACCATGTTTTTACTTATAATATAGTCTCATAATATTTTTACTAATTAATAAAAATAATTGAGTTTTGTTTATATTTTTTCTCTTCAATATTTATTTTATGCATCTATGACATTCTATTATCACTCTTTAAGTCTCATTATTTTAATAACATAGAGCACTCATATCAAAGAAAACTACTCTTTATCCATTTTTCTATGCATGCCCCTAATGAGTTCAAGTTATAAGTAGTTGGAGCTATAACTATTTGAGCCTTTGAAATACCATCCTCATTGACCTTGATGACCTCTTATGGTGGGAGAAAAGAAAGATGATTTCAATATATCTTATTAAATGACTGCTTAAGGAAGCCCTTTTGTGACAAAGTGATGAGATGATTGATAATTTCTCCCAAATCCTTCTATGGATGACAAAATTTGTCTACATATTTTTCAAGGGATTACTTTGGAGATCCCTCCCCCTTCAAGGTATAAGTTAGTCTTGATAGATGTGGATTCTCTAGACAAATGGTTAAATTATTAGAAGGGTATTTTTCAGTTCACAAATTTTCTAATAGAGAAAATATTGTGGTTTTGCTCCTCAAATGTTTCCCCTATGTTAAGGATTAGTAGCATAATTACTGTGATTAAAAGGCTATAGAGGAATTCACAATGTTTCTAGTGGCACCCACTTGGGGCTATTTGAAGGATGATGTTAAGGAGCAATAGTACCTGGTTAGAAACTACAAATACTAGTACATGAGATGGATGGTCACATTATGGCAGAAGAGGGAGCAAACTAGTAGCCATACCGAGTGATCCAAATTCTACCTAGTGATACCGAGTGAAGGATGATATTAAGGAACAATATTACCCTGTTGGAAACTACAAATACTAGTACATGGGATGGACCACATTGTAGCAGGAGGGGGAACAAATAATTCCAGATTTCACAAATATATTCCATTTGTTGCCAGCAAGCTAGGTATTAAATACTTCTAGTGACATCTCGTGCTCAAATACCATAGTAGTTTGCACAAATACATCTAAACGGAAATGGAGGTTTTGGACATCTCTTCACTAGGTGCAGCATACCAATATGTTATCAAAATTAAATAGATATTTAAACATAATAAGCAAGAGTTTGGATCTATGAATTCATCACAATATAATTCAGAAATTGTGACCCCAAACTATATAACAAAGGATAGAGATAGGATGGCCCACCTCAAATAATGGGAATACAAATAAATACATGAGAAAGTGGTGTGAATTCCATAGGATCCCCTAGCATAACACCATTAAATGTCACTCAAATAAAACATTGGTGGTCAAGCTAAAAGCTTCAGAGTCTGATTTTTGTTCCAACTCTAAATCAAATCTAGACAATGGCAAGTGGGTTATTGATGGAGAACCAAGTGACATTGTTGTTATCATTAATGTCCAACCACATGAGACCCAATAAATGGAGGAATATGAGTGCATTTTTCACTCACATATGTGGGTGAGGGGTGCTCCGTTGCACTTTATTGTTGACACGGGAAGTCAAAAGAACCTGATCTCAACATTGGTCATCAAGCAATTGGATTTTCCATTAACATTGCACCCACATCAGGTGGCTCTACCAAGGGGGAGATATTTTTGTCAACCAACAATATTTCCTACCCTACATCATTGTTCTCTTCAATTATGAGGTATTTTATGACATTTCAACCCTTAAATATTGTGATCTTCTTCTAGAAAAATTATACTTGTTGAAGCATCATGATGTATATGCCATCTATATCTCACAGTGTAATTATTACTTTGGAAAGACAACTATATATGATACAATAGGCATCTCCTCCTACTACCACTTCTTTGATCTCCACTAAGAAACGTAGAAATTTCATCTCCTAAACTGGAAAATTTGTCTTCTTCCTGATTCAATCTTAAAGTGAGAAAAATATCACAACCACATCCACGACTTCTACACATGACTTCTCTAAGTAGTATAAATAAGTGGATAAGGTAACATAAGAGTACAAATTAATCTTCTCCTCACCCACTGAGGTACCTCTACACAATCAATTCAAGTATTCAATTGATCTAACCCCCATTGCACCTCTACCCAATGGACTTGTCTATGGCACTGTCACATTACAAAAATATTTCTAATTGAAAAAAATCTAACAAGATGTAAACACGTATATCACATCTTGCACTATTTTCACCATTGTCAAACTAGTCATTAAGAAGCAATGCTTGTACACTGCTCTTCCTTCTCCTGATTGGCCCTAGGAATCCATCTCAATGGATTACATTTTTTGTGTTCCTTCTGTTGGAAAATCAGAAAAGCAGTAAACATTTTCTTGATCTTGATAATTATTTATGATGTATCTTATTATTAAGATTATTTATATCTTCTTTCTTTAGCTCATCAAGTAATTACCAAAAGTAGCATCACATAAAACAATGAACACAACATGTAGGCACATGCTAGGGAAAAACCCCCCTCGAGTGGAAAATCTAGTCAAACTAATTCTTCCATTCAATAGAATTCTTTGAGACTCTTCACCCTAGACCCAGACCAGACCTTCCCTCTGCACCAAGTCAGTGTCCAGAAGATTGACCTCTTCCCAACAACTTCGACTATGCAGCAACCTGCAGTAGCTAATAGCTTCCAACAGCAGTCCAACTTGGAATACTTCGATATCCCAATCCAAAGCACGAAACAAAGAGATACCACCACCAAAATTTCAATTTTCCTTGACTCGTTAGACTTGCCCAAACTTGTATTCACTTCGTCTCCTCAACAACATACTTTCCTAGCTACCCACTTCGCACTTCTGCGCAGCAACAGGATTTTCACACTTCTGCCCACTAAAGAGAATTCGAACATTATGAGAAGTAATAATCCAAATGAATTTGATGTCCTTTCTTTTATAGGCTTCTTGTGGGGTCGAATAGGATCTTAGGTCGACTTGATCTTCCTTTTCCCCGATATGGTGTGGAGGTTCCATAATTAATATTTGACTCAATACTAAACCTTTTTACATGATTCAAAAGCCCAAGAAGGGTCTCTTTAAATGTAAAATAATTATATAGACTCAGAATAAATCATATAAGTCCTCAATGGGGATGTTAAAATAAAACATGGTGACCCAAGCATGAAATCCATGCTTTAATAAGTCACAATAAACATAATAATAATAATTTTCTTTATTCTTTTGACAAGTACATTACATGATGACTCAAGTACATTATTGAAGACCAAACATAGTTAATTTTTCCAACACTCCCTCTTAACTAGGAAGGTATTCATAATGTACATATACAATGGAATATCTCAAACTATATGAACCATGAAGACCTTTAAGCATCGCAATGCCATGGACTAGATTCCTGACCAGGGAAATCTATCTAACCAGTCACTCAATAATTTAGGCACCGCAATGCCATGGACTAGATTCGTGACCAGGGAAATCTATCCAAGTGGGACTAAGGTGGATTCAAGCTTTCAACCCCTTTAGGTACCATCAAGCTTACTTTCTAATCACCAGACCAAACATACAGGTGTGTATTCTGGGATTCCAAATATCAACACAGAGTGTTGACCAAATGTCTCCCCAGGCAATGCTTCACTGGAAAAACCTCAACACCCCTTCATCTAGCAGATCAATAATGATCAATCTCTCCCAATAAAACTGATTGGTAACCAACATTCTATCAAATCCTTCGAGAGATTCACCTATACAAACACAACCCCAATCACTAATATACTTTCACATGTACATAATAAAATAAAAATGTTCAGGGTCTTCCAGACAACAGAAGTTGGTTCTCAACTTTCCATAGTAGGACTATCAACCAATTCTTTTCACAGAATATTCCTTAATTATATGCTTTCCTTCCTACTTCTCACGCAGTAACATATCCTATGAAATTCATTCTTCAAGTAGCACCAAGCTAAGCCCTCCCTCTCAACTAGGAAGCACCTCTTTATCTTGACTCCCTCTTAATGTTACAGATCTCTTTTATTCATACTTCCTCCGGGAGATCAACTTCTTCCTTTTCGACATTGGAGAATCTTTCGTGGCTTCCAACCATTTCATCAAATTTATCATCATTCTCATCATGCTTATCACATCAATGAGCATCTTCACTAAGTTGAAGATTGTGTACCTACACAACTTTAATAGAAAGTGCAACCAAATCTATAGAAGCATTATGTTATCCATATCAAAAACACATAATCATTTCAACTTTATTCTTATTAGCTACCCAAACTCAATTACAAACAAGATACATATACTCTTCAACCTCTTGCTAATGAATTTGTTATACACTGTAGATTATTTCATAACAACATTCATTCAATCTAAGGTTTCAATATGTCTTGCAAAGGTATGATTTACCTTACTGCAACATATAGGAAACCATAGAAACCATTCAAAAAAATATAGATCTTCAAAGTATCTAAAAACATTTTAGAATACATAAATTAGACTTCTCACAAGGGATTCATATAAATCCTAGATTTCATACAAACAAAACAAGTAAAGTCAATCACAGCTCAGTCATTAACCTGACCAGCTTCTTCTAGGGTTAGTTCCAAACCCCTATATTTTCAATCAACCATCAATTAGTCACTAGCATGACCAGCTACTACTATGATTAGTTTGCAAACCCTAGATTTCTGAGTAATCATCATATTCAACTAAAATTTCAATTTTTCATCAATTTCTTCAAAAATATCAAATAATATAGTCAACACTCATAAGAGATTTTTACTTCGACTAAGGTTCAATTCCAAAACCCTAGACTTCCATTTTTCACAAATTCAATAATATTATACAAATATCAAATCAACATATTCCAAAGATTTTACTTTGACTAAGTTTTAACTCCAAAACCCTAGAATTCCACAATCTCAACAATCATTAAATACATAGCTCTCAGATTGTTACATTTCGCACTAGACAATGTCACTACTAGGCTTTAACGGTAAAACCCTAGTTTTTCAGATGTCATCATCCTAGAATCTCATATAAAGGACCTCATTAAATCCTAAGGCTCATGACCATTAATTACTAGGTTAGCACACATATCTAGGAATTCATAATAATACATAAGCATATCATATGTCCAATATCATTAACACATCTTGAACTAGACCAACCTAGGATTTCAACCAAAAGGACATATCTATATATGCCTAGATTTCATCATCATGCAAATATATTTCATATCATGTGTTAGTCAAACCCAAATTCACAAAAATATCAAATAAGAGTTAGAAACAGAATCATTTTTATTACACTAGGGTTTGATCAGACAAACACACACATACCAAAGAAAACATTTTTAAGACAATGTAAGGTTATTTCTCACACATTCCACAAAACTCCAGTGAGCTAGGGTTTCAATTTGGAATCACAGAAAACCCTACATTACCAAAAATTCAAAATTTTTGGGACTTTAGACCTTTTCACTCAATCCTAACAAGTTAGGATTTCTAGATCCCTAAGAAACTTAGGATTTCATACATTCACATTAGAATACCCTTCGATTAGCATTTTCTAGAACCTTTCTAGGGTTCTACCAAAACAGATAAGAGTGGGCTAGGTAGATTTATCAAGAGATGGATAACCCAAACAAGAATCACTAAGATTCAATGCAGCTGGTTATAATAGAGTTAGTAATAAATCATCAAATGAATAATACTTTCAAGCAATGTATTCAAAGCATGCCTTTGATTTATGACTAACCTTGTCTCACGAGATCCTCCTTCTTGCAGATGTTTTTCGCTAATCATTAAATTAGTGGGAGAATGGTGATTAGTATTTAATATAATCAACTAAATGAGTACATGAACCCAAAACTAAAAATACATGAAATACTTATCATTGAGCATTGTTGGGAGCTCCCTCCAAATCTTGAGGGAAACCTACAAACTTAAAGCAATACAAAAATGGTTTTTCCAAAGATATGTCAAAATCCTATAAATTCTAAAACATATAAAACAAGCTATGTAAAGAAAATGACTGAATAGTGTAAGTCCCTAATGTCAAATTCTTCAGGCTTGATTTTTCTTTGAGTCTCCTTCTTCAGCAAATTTGGCTTTATCTCTTCCTCTCTTCTTATTCCTTGGATTATTGGGATAGTCACTCTTGTAGTGACCTTTCTTATGACATTGATAACACTCTATATTAGACATGTCAACTTTCTTCCTTGGTCCCTTCAATCTATTTCCTTTATCATAATAAACATAATAATTTGATACTTCTTTAGGATTGAAAACCATTGAGATCCTTAATTCTTCTTGACTACATGTGGTCCATAATTCTTCAAAGGTGGGAGCTACCTTCCAACTATTGATACCTAAAGCAAATGCACCCCAAGAGGGTGGAAATCGTAATATATGATTGATCACCAATTCTTTCTCTAGAACAATCTCATCAATGACCAAAAGATCATCCCTAAGTCTAGCTATGTTCACAAAGAAGATTTCCACAGTATCTTCTTTAGTCATGTTTGTATTCCTTAGCTCTTTCTTCAAACTTGCTACTTGACCAACGTTCTTAATAGTGAACAAATTCAACAAGGCTCCATACATCTCCTTAGCATGATCGATGTTAGCTATGAATGGGACAATATTTTTTTTTATCCCTTCTATCGTCAAAGTCATAGCCACCAATTGTAAATCCCTGAATTTCTCTTTGTCGGCATCACTAACTTATTTTGTAGGCTTCTTTACATTTCCTTTTACCAAATCTAATATCTTGTTCTTTTTGAGAATTAAATTAATCCTCTTATTCTAAGATCTAAAGTTAGATGCTCCTTCAAGTTTATTCTCACCATTGATTGTGTTAGACATAATCTTATAATAGATTCTTTCCCTAAGATAGTACCTATGAATGGATCTCCATTTTTCTTCTTTCTTCACCAGAGCTATGATACCATGTTGGAAAATTAGAAAGGAAATAAAGATTTTATTGATCTTGATAATTACTTGTGATGTTTATTATTATTACGATTATTTACATGTTCTTTCTTTAGCTGATCCAACAATTACCAAAAGAAACAGCATATAAAACAATGAACACAAGATGTAGACACATGCCAGGGAAAAACCCCCTTGAGAGGAAAACACATGCAAAGCAATTCTTCCTTTCAATAATATTATTTGAGACTCTACACCCTAAACCCAGACCACACCTTCCATCCACACCAAGTAAACATCCAAAAGATTGGGCTCTTCCCAGCAACTTCAACTATGCAACAACTTCCAATAGTAGTCCAACTTGGAAGACTTCGATCTCCCAATCCAGAGCACAAAACAAAGAGAGACCACCACCAAATTTTTTATATTCCTTGAATCCTTAGAATCACCCAAACTCGCATTCACTTCGGATTCCCGGAAACAAACTTTCCTAGTTATCCACTTCACACTTCTGCCCAGCAACAAGATTTTTTCACTTCTGTCCAGTACAGAGAATTCAAACTTTATGAGAAGAAATAATCCAAATGAATTCGATGTCATTCCTTTTATAGGCTTCTTGTGGGGTCGAACAGTTTCTTAGGCCGGCTTGATCTTCCCTTAGGCCGACATGGTGTGGAGGTTCCATAATTCATATTTGACTCAATATTAAACCTTTTTACATGATTCAAAAGCCCAAGAAGGGTCTCTTTATATGTATAATATTTCTATAGTCTCAGAATAAATCCTAGAAGTCCTCAATGGGGACTTTGACTTAAAACACGGTGACCCAAGCATGAAAGCCATGATTTAATAAGTCACAATAATAATAATATTAATTCTTTTCTTTATTCTTTTGACAAGTACATTCCATGATGACTCAAGTACATTATTGAAGACCGAACATAGTTACTTTTTCCAACACCTTCAACCAAGCAGGGTAATGACTATGTTTTTTGGTTGTTGATAAACATTCTAAAATGGTCATTCTAACAACTTACAAAAACAATATCACATTGGAGGGCATTGTAAAGCTCTTCCTCAAATGGTTGTGCGTACATTTGGGGGTATCAGAAACCATCATATTAGCTGAGTAGAGTAGGTTCCTAAGCACATTCTAGTGAAGCCTCCAGTCACTATTGGACACCAAGCTCACTAAATACATTGCCTTCCTCCTCCAAAATGATAGTCATATCGAGGTTGTTAATAGGATGATTGTGCATATGTTTCACATATACAACTCCAAGCATCCACGCACATGGGACGAAATTCTTCCCTATATTCAACATAACTAAAATAGATCACTCCATAGCTTGACCAGGCACAACCTTTTTAGGTGGGCCTAGGATTTCAATTATTGGGTATAATTAATGTAGGAATACCCCTTCCATCCACACAAGAATAATCTTCTTATGTGGAAAGTGAGGCTAACAAAACAACCAAATTTATTGAGTGGATTCAACATATACATCAACAAGTCCATGATATTTTGTTAAAATCTAACATTGAGTACAAGAAGTGTCATTATCAGCACTAAGTGCCACACAAGGTTTAGGTGAGAAATGACGTTTGGTTTCATTTGCAAAAAAAATGCCTTACTGGACCCCATCAAAAGCATTGTTGGGCTATGGGTGATAAATATTTTGAGATAAATATTCTCCCCTTCCTTCGCTCACCCAATGTTCAATGTGGACTTCCTTCGCTTACACCCAATGTTCAATCTGGACTTCCTTCAGCCACACTTTCCACCATTATTAGAGACATTAGAGACTAGCACAACTCGACCCCAAAAGAATGGAACAAAACACCTTTATCATATTATTGACAACCAAGTTAAGAGTCATCAAAGAAGCGTAGCTCATGCACCAAGTAAAGTGAATTACCCACAACTAATTTTTTCAGAAGTTTCCCTATCTAATTGAGGTACTCAATGTAATGGGGGCCATTGCTTCTCAAGAAAGAAGGATTTTCTTAGATGGATGTTGGTAAATTAACAAGGTTAATAATTTTCTGTCTAAGGTTGGTGGCTTACAATTCAAATTTTTTTTAAACCATGGTATTCACCAATGGTATTTGCAAGGTGCGTGAAAACAAACAAAATAAATCATAATAATGGAGTGGAAATGTAATGGAAAAGTTATTTAGTTTTTACCATAGTAATTTATTATATTCACCCATGGCTTTTGTAACCCAGGGTATTGAAAATTTAATTAAAATTCATGAATCTAGGTGAAGGGACACTTGTAAATGTATAAACATGGGACTTCACCATGGAGCAACCCAATATTGTCCTCATAATGTAGTCTCATAATAATTTTACCAATTAATAAAAAAAATTGAGTTTTTTTTATATTGCTTCTCTTCAATATTTATTTTATGCATTTGTGTCAACATATTTTATTATCACTCTTTAAGTTTGATTTCTCTCATAGTTTGAACCCATGGGTTAATAAATAAAAATTAGCCTCTAACCTTAAGGAGATCCTAGTTTCTATTTTGTTCATTTTATTTGGATGAATATCATTGAAATGTTGTTGGGCTCGTTTTTGTATTTGATGTTGACTAGATTTGGATAGGAATTATTAACATTAATATCAAAAGGAGAATTGACATAAATAGAGATGCTCCTTTCCTCTAAAGTGTATTTATTTGGAGATAAATGTTTTGAAGTTTCACTATCAAAAGAATCAGAATAATTTTTGGATGAAGAATTTTCTTCTAAAGAATCAAAATCCTTTTCAAACTAGAATAATTTCCTTGGTTTATTTTTATACCTATCTTTGCCCTTAGTGTTTTCCTAATTTAAACACTAATTTAATCTCATCAAAAAAAAAAAATTATAGGTTCATCAAAATTACATCCCTATTGACAATGAATTTACCATGTGAGAGAAACTAATATCCTTTCTTTTCATTGGAGTATCCAATGAACATACACTTCATACTTCATTTTTTCAACTTAGTACTCTTTTCCTTAGGGAAATTTCTCAACTTAGTATTTTTTTCCTTAGGGACTAGTGCATAACATGTTGAGCCAAAAATTATTAAGATAATTCGCCTTAGGTTTAAAGCCATACCAATATTCATAAGGATTTTTTCCATCTAAATATAAAGTAAGGGATCTATTTTTTAGATAAATTGTACTATGTACTACTTCTACCCAATACTTTTTGCTCAATCCTTTGAACTACAACATAGAACTTTCCATGCCCACGATAGTTTTATTAATCATTTTAGTAAATCCATGTTGCTATAGAGTATACAATTTTTTTAGTTTCCTCTTCATTCCATTGTCTAAACAACAATCATTTCATTCGTTTAATATGAATTATCCTATATTATTTGTTCCCAAAGTTACAACTTTTTCTCTAATTTCATTTTCAACCATTTGTCAAAAGAATTGTAAAATTTTAAAAAGCTTTATACTTTATGTTTAATTACACCAAGGTCAGTCTTATGTATTCGTCAATGAAAAGTATGAAACATTGACATCCACCTAAGGATGTGTCCACTAGACTGCATATGTCATGATGAATCAATTCTAAATGGTTTGATGCTCATCATGAACTATTTGGAAATTTTTCTGACTTTTTCTTTCCATAAATACAAGCCTCACACTTAACACTTTCCTTTTTAAAGGCTAGCAACCCTTTTATCAATTCTTAGAACTTAATCTTGAGTAAAATTTCAAATTTTGAGTAACTAAATAAAATAAAAAATTTATCTAAATCAATAGATTTATAAATTCATTTCTCCTTCAAAAACTTAATTTAGATGGATAAATTTCCCTTTCGCCGTAAGGAGCTTTCCATCCTCATATCTAGCTATCATTTTTTTCAAGTTATCCTTTATTGAAATTGTATTAATCAAACCATATTGTGTAATGATTTGATGTGTAGTGTGTTGATTTGAGACTAAAGATAACAATTTTTCCCTAAACTATAAGTGTGTACCATAAATTTGTTGGTATTATGAACCTCCATACAAAAATGATTACACACAGTCATATAACACAAAACCAACATTATCCTTAAAATATCACATTGTATTAATTCAAGATAATAATGCTCAAGTCTCATGGGGGTAGCTCAATTGGTGATCGTAGCAATGTGTCCTAAGAGAACTGAGAGACCCAAGGTTCAAATCCCCCTAGTTGTGACCTGGTTTATGGAGAGGAGGATAGGTCATAGACCCCTAGAGGTTTACTAGTAGTTATGTGTCAGGTGGACTATTGGATTCCTTTGGGATACAAAATAATAATAATAATAATATTCACACTCTTACCTACCAATACAATACAAGATACCTCATAATATAACATTGATGTACCCATAAAAAAAATCCAATATGGTTGTTTGGTTCAAACACCTCCATAACTATGTCCACAATATCTATGTGAATATCTCCACAAATATCTCAGTGGATTCTTTGTGATATTCATCCCCAGCTTTTAGTATTGACTCAAATATTATTGAATTTGAAATTGAGACATGTGATGGATCTAAACCAATTTGGAACGGGATTAGGCAAATGAAATCCCAAAAGGTTTCTTCTATCAAGGTGGAGATTGTGAAGCTACTAAAGGTTATCATAATCTTTGTAGTTCCCTTGATGGAATGGGTGCCAAACATCATTTTTGCCACAATGAAATAGGCTACAATTCGTAGTTGTCTCAATTATATCAATTTCAATAAAGTATATCAAAAGGATAATTATCCAACCGCATTCATCAATTATATCATTAATGAGAATTATGGTAGTGAAATATTCTCATTCATGGATGGTTTCTCTAGAAATAACTAGATATACATCAAACTAAAAGATTAACATAAAACCACTTTCATCTATCCTTGAGGTACATTCGTTTATACAAATTTTCCCTTCAGTCTTAAAAATGTTGGGTCCACTTTCTAGTGATCCGTGTATTACACATTTCATGACATCAAACACAAATTGGAGGAATATCTAGATGACCATGCTTTCTACTCTCAATGATGTAAACATAATTATTCCAATATATGAGTAATTATCTTTGACATTGCTTCTATATTTTCATTTGAACCCATATAAGTGTATCTTTTGCATGGTTTCTAGAAGGTTACTTGGATTCATTTTGTTCTAGCATGGAATCATGGCTTATTCCTTAAGGTTCAAGTTGATCATGAACTTTCCTCATCCTCATATTCTTCACCAACTCCAAATTTTGCAAGGAAATGAAAACTTTTTGCGTAGTTTCATTTCCAACTATGCCAAGATACGAAAGGTTTTATGAAACTATTTAAAATTGTTCTATTGTTTATGTGGGATGACCTAACCTAAATATATTTTTACACTTTGAATAAATCATTGATTTCAATCCCAGTTTTGAGCTCTTTTGAGTACCCTTGGGACCTTTTTCTTTATCTTTTGGCCTCTAAATCAACCATTAGTATGGTTCTCATCCAAGATAATGAGGCACACAATGGACATATCATATATTATTCTAATGAAGGACTCCTTACACCCAAGTTTTAATACTTTCATGTTGAAAAAATGGCCTTGGCATCTATTTACTCTATCCAATGTTCGAGGAATTACATATTCTTGTGAAAGACAATTTTCATCGTAACGATGTTGTTAATGGCTTATTCTTAAATGAGTCAACTTTTCTTATTAGATTTTCTTATCTATGGTATGGATATATCTTCTTATATCTTTAAACACAACATTTTTTGACTCAATTATCTTGTGATGATAATTATCACATTATCAAGGATAATCTTTATCTTTGTTTGACCCATAACCCACTAAGGGTTATGGTGTGGAAGTTGAACAATCAGAGGGAGTCCAAGAGACCTTGGAATATGAATCCAATGGTCATAATGATATATTATAAATGTAACATCAATGTGAATAGTAAATGCAATTTACTGTTTTATCTTTCATGTCACGTCTACTCCATATGTGAGTTTAACATGGTATCATAGAAGTGAAGTCCTGCCTTGCTTATATTTTATCTGCTAGTTTTGTGGCATTTCTTTGCAGGTTAGTCATGCCCGTCAGAACTGCACCTAAGAGCTCTATCATTTCTCCATGCATTTCCTCTATCTGACATCTCTACTAAAAAAAATTGCACTAGTTAGACCTGCATCTCTATCAATTTGTGCGCTACTCCCAAACAACCCTTTAATTGCTATCCATTGTCTATCATATCTACTTTTGAGCAGTCCTGGATAGGTTTTCCTATTTTTCTGCAATTCAAGATACCAACATCCATTTTTATGAGCTAAAAAAGTTGCCAACATTATCATAGGCCCTAAAAATGTTTTCTCCCATCTACATACCATCTTTCATTTGTGTGTTGGGTTCATTATCTTGTCTACGCACTCTTGTCACCTTGACATAATAGTTGGGATTACTATGTGTAGTGTTGCGATCTGTAGTAATCATGATCCACTACAAAATACAAGGAAACTCTGTAGCAAATTTTGGCTCTGGAGCCACTCTTTCCAACAATATTTTTAGTGACAATAAATAGTGTTTTGGGACTCCATCACACACAAGGATTTGTAGTAATTCTACAAAATATCCTCCAATATCATTGCAATTTCTAGTTGTGTTGGACTACACAAAATTGGTTACAGTGAAAATCTCACAACACAACAATGATTAAAGTTGGAGGAATTATCTATAGGGAACTTGCGAATAGACAATATAGATCTCCCCACAAATTGGAAATGAAATATAAAACCATACACATTAGGTAAGAAAAGAGTTGGTGCATTTGATTCTCAACATTGACCCTAAAGCTTTTGAATTTTTTCTTTATATTTTATTCCTCTTAAAGATCTTGTTTTCTGCCATGAATTTCCTATTATGGGAGAATTATGGGATTGCCATGGGATTAGGCATGGGCATCGCCCATATGAATGGTGAGACTTATTCCCCATTGAGGAAAAAGATATAATATCAAATAGTGCTACGCCACGAATTTTGAATTTTGTGGTTATATTAAGTGCTCAGTCCATAGGGAGTTGGAGAACTCTTGTCCCAGAATCAAAACATGCAATTGGATTTGGGATTTCATTATTGACTTTGTCAAAATGTAAATTATTGAATCGATGTTATTGGACATCAACTGCAAAATGTGTCTAATGCATTTCCAAGTTACAGCCTGTCTTTGCTTATCTTCATTGGTCCAGCAGATTATGTCTCATTTTTTTATGCAGAGCATAGGTTGATGGGACAATTGAGGATTAATATTGGGTCAATTAAGATCAAGATATTGGTGCCCTTTTGCCTTATTTTTCAATTTATTGTTATTGTTAGCCAGACTGATTTGTTCATGGGACAACACCCACATTAATTTATGGCCAAAACTTGGCCTCTTCCCTTGGTTACTCCAGTAGTTCAATCGTTGTCATGTTCATGAGATTGAAGGCCTCCTGTAACATCTTTTTTGCAGTTGTGTAATACACGTGTCTCTAGGTCTAGTTTCATTAGAGAAGAGGATAATGGAAATAACTTGAATGTTAGTTGAGCTAACTGCAATTGACTAATTACTCATGCCTAGTATTTGGGGCCACTTCACGGAGTCTTCCCATGCTTTTATCATTTTTAACTATTGTACCGAATGACTAGATGTGCAAGAGCCTATAACTAACAGAATGATGTGGTGGTCTTCAACATATATATCAAAGGTTGAACCCACCTGTAGTCATCAAATCAATGCGTATGTGTTGGCTTAGTGGGGCATGACCCAGGTTCAGAAGTGATTTAGCCAAGAAAATCCCAGTATTGCTGGCCCTTTCGACAACAGCCCACGGAGCGCAGACTGAGGTCTCACTCGAAGTAGTATGGGAGGGTGCTAGAACCAGGTTTCCACACCCTAGGGATGTCTAATATGTGGTGATAGGGACGCGATCCAACCCCAGCGCTTACTGGGATATGTGCACCAGTGGGCACATTGTGTTCTGTGTTACTACCTTTGTGTAGCTCTAGCCGCAGCGCGACTCGTCTTAACTACCCAAGTCTTCCTTAATTAGGTT
>APFE031628746.1:43064-81141 GCA_000404065.3 Pinus taeda
AGGACAGATAACGGTGGAGAGTTTTGCAGTAAGGAATTTGAAGAATTCTATAAGAAGTGTGGTATAGCACGGCAGAAGACTACTCCATATACACCTCAGAAAAATGGAGTTGTAGAAAGAATGAACAAGACGTTGATGGAAAGGACAAGAAGCATGCTCAGTGATGCCGGGTTAGGACAGGAATTATAGGTAGAGATAGTGGAGACAACATGTTACCTGGTCAATAGATCACCTTCATCAGCATTGGAAGATAAGACTCCACAAGAGGCATGGACTGGTAAGAAACCCTCTCTTTCACATCTGAGGGTATTTGGATGTGATGCATATGTACATGTTCCAAAGGAGAAACGAATGAAGTTGGATAGTAAATTTGAAAAGTGCATTTTTATTAGGTATAAGGATGGTTTAAAGGGTTAAAAGCTTTGGAACCCAACAAAAAGGAAGTTTGTGTATAGCCGAGATGTGGTGTTCAGAGAGGTGAAATATGTTATTAAACATTAAGTCCAATGAAAGGAACCTGAGAAGATAGAGTTTGAGCATAAGGAGGAAGAATCAGACTCTACAATAGAGGAGGAATCAGAAGATGAAGAGCCACAAACTCTGGGTGTAAGAAGATCAATTCGAGAAAGAAGGTAGCCAGAAAGGTATAGTCCATTTGCTTTCTGCTCAAATCTTTCTTTATCTATTACTGATGATGATCCCAGAACTATGAAGGAAGCAGTAGATTTAGAGGATGGAAAACTCTGGAAAGAGGCCATGGTTGATGAAATGGCATCTTTGCACAAAAATGAGGCTTGGGATCTGGTGGAGTTGTCGTCTGGAAGGAAACCCATTGGCAGCAAATGGGTGTCAAGAAGAAGACAAATGCATATGGAAAGGTGGAGAAATACAAAGCTCGGTTGGTATTAAAAGGTTATTCCCAGGTGTCGGGAATTGATTTTGGTGATATTTTTTTCTCCTGTTGCGAAAGTAACTTCTATTAGGTTACTTTTATCTGTTGTTGCTACTTTTGATTTTGAGGTAGAACAGATGGACGTGAAGACAACATTTCTTCAGGGGGATCTGGAAGAAGAGATCTACATGAAGAAACCTAAAGGCTTTGCATTGAAGGTTAAGAAAGAATTGGTATGCAAGTTAAAGAAGTCTTTGTATGGGTTAAAACAGTCACTAAGGATGTGGTATCAGAAATTTGATACATTTATACGAGGACTTGGTTTCACCAGAAGCAAAGTAGATCACTGTGTGTATTTTAAATTAATTGGTGACTGTGTTATTTATTTGTTCTTGTATGTGGATGATATGTTGTTGGTTGGAAATTACAAATTATCCAGGATTTGAAGACCCAATTGTCCTCCAAATTCGACATGAAAGATCTTTGTGCTGCAAACTATATTTTGGGCATGGAAATTCAAAGAGATGGCCAAAGGGGAAGCTTTGGTTAAAATAGAGGAAGTATGTCGAGACAATACTGTAGATGTTTAATATGCAGGATAGTAAACCGATGGAGGTTCCTATTCCTATAGGTGTAAATTTATCTGCTGAACAGTGTCCCAAGACACAAGAAGAGGAAGAGGATATGTCCCGTGTTCTATATGCAAGAGGAATCAGTAGCCTGATGTATGCAATGGTTTGTACTAGACCAAACATTGCACATGCAGTGGCAGTATTGAGCAGGTTTATGTCAAAACCAGGGAAGGAGCACTAGACAGTAATGAAGTGGGTTTTTCAGGTATTTACGTGGCACTAATGATTATGGTTTGTGCTACCAAGGAAGACAAGGATTGGACAGAGTGTTGGATATTCGTGGCTTTGTTGATGCAGACTGGGCTGAAGATCTAGATCAGAGAAGACCTACAAGTGGGTATGTGTTTAACCTATTTGGACGTGCAGTCAGTTGGATGAGTAAGAATCAATCTGTAGTGGCACTATCAACTACAGAGGCAGAATACATGGCAGCCACTCATGCAAGCAAGGAAGCAGTTTGGTTGCAGAGATTGTGTTCAAGTACGGGGTTCGTACAGGGAGCTATAAGGATAGACTGTGACAGCCAAAGTGCAATTTTCTTGGCCAAGAACCCTGCTTATCATTCAAATACAAAGCACATTGATGTTCAGTATCACTTTGTGAGGGATATGATAGAAGACAAAAAGGTGTTGCTGGTAAAGGTGAACACTTTGAAGAATATTGTAGATGCATTGACAAAATCTATGAGCTCTAAGAATTTCTCCTGGTGTAGAGACACAATGGGTGTTTCAAGGTTGGAAAAATGACTAAGCTCTCCTATGGCCCCCTGCGGAAAGAAAACAACAGGTGGAAGAATGTTGGGTTGTGTTATATTCTTTCCATGACTAACCTACGGAGTTAACTGGGGGGTTAGAGGCTGGGCTGAGCCCCCCCTTCGTTGCGCTGATTTCTCAGTGGTGGGGTTACCGCCCCCCTATTTGGGGGGTTTGAGGGGGGGGGGGGGGGTAGCCCCCCTCTATGGGGTTAAAACCTACATTGAGCTCGGTCGATGCAGAATCGGGGTTAGCACGTTCTTCTGTCCTATCCACTTCCCCAGTCTGTTGCCCCATTGACATCTCCTGGACCTCCTCAGGCTCTCTTGTTGGTGTTGTTTAAGGTTTATGTTGTCTACGTCGCTGCTGCTGCATCATCCATCTTCTGTTGTGCGGCTGCTTCTTTTTCTTGGCGCCTCTTTTCAGCCAGTTGTGTGATGCGCAACTTGGTGTCGTTCTTTCTTTGTTGGGTTGTGGCCTTCTCCATCTCTACCAAGTCCAAGGTGCACCACTCCAGAGGCCATGACTCCATTATTGCAAAGATCTCATCATTTGTTGCGATGAATGGAAGCGTCACCCATTTCTATGCCAGATCCTTGTGCACCTGGAACTCTGCCATGATTTGCAAGCTGTTATGAACCGTAGGAGACAGGCGTAGCCTTCAGTTGATCCACATTTGGATGCTCACCTCCATGAACACCTAGATCACCTTTGTCTCATGAATCCTCTTTACGTCTTTCGTAGCGCAAAGGGAGGCGTACCTTGCGGGTTTTGGCAAATCATGATTAATATTGGGGAACTGGCTGTCCTCTGGTAGCTCCCCTACAACCAACAGGATGTATAAGAGCAATCACACATAGTGGAAGGTTTTACCCTACTCATGGGCCTCCCTGCAGTTCATTAAAAACTCCCCACAGAGGAACTACGCCCAGTTGAACTGGACCCCCTCCACGCATTGCTCTGCTAGTGAAATCATAGACGCTGGTACTTTGTCGACATAACGTTTCCTCATCAATTTGTCAGCCAGCAGCTGGGTGGCTACGTGCACCCCTTTTTCCTTAATTCTTGTGATTACGTACCCCTGCTTTTTCTTATCTAGTTTATATTTGGTCTTCATGGCTTCTGCGAGGGCCAAGTTGTTGTTTTTTCCCGCTATGGCCGTGAGATCATGTCCTTTGAAGGGCAGTCGGGAAATTCTATGAATTAGGTCGGTTGTGATGGGAATAGGCTCCTCTAGCCATAGATACTCATCATGCACCAGGCACAACAGCTGCCTAATGGTGAAAATGGTGATGCGCGCGTGGTGGTAGTGGGGTATCCATCACAGATGGAGTAACCCATCCTTCTCCACACCGTGCAACCATTTCTTCTTCATTAACCTTTCTGTGGTCAGGTGTTGGAACTTCATGATGTCCACAAGTTCCCAATCCTCAAACTTCATGGTCAGTATTCGTCCCAAAGGCATACCTTCAAACATTAGACCTTCGGGGAGGAGCGGAGTCTAGAGTGCACTCTTCATGGCCTATAGGTCTTTCGATATCTTGGCTTTCCCTTTCCATGAGGGGACGTATGTAGGTAACTTTGTTGTGGAAAGCATTGGTGAGATATCCTTTGCCTCATCATCTTGCAACTCAATTTGAGTGATTAGAGCATACAAGTCTTCCTCCTCTGTGTCTGATTTAACGATGACTGCTTTTCCCTTTTCTGCCATTAACTATTTGCTAAACCATGGGTTTCTTGGCGATACGCAGACTGGGCCCATAGTCTGCTTATCTTTTTGCAGCCACGGCATTCGTGGTAGTTTTGGAAATTCTAGCATAGATGCCGCTTCTCCAAGCTCCTCATGGGCCATATGAGGCTCTGCAGTAACTTCAACGAATCGCACTCTTGTTCTAGCAGTCATCATCGTGTCTATAGTCAAAGGTGGTAAGAGTATGCAGTGCTCACTACTCTGTACCTGCTCAATTCTCACACAACAAAGTGTTGCCTCGAGGCTAGCCCTAGGGATTTTATAACATATTTTGAATTTGAATTCGACCATTCCCCCCACTCCTGAGTCATTAATGCCTTCTTGGTGGCAGATCGTCCCAAATCTAACTCTTAATTCGTGTCTTAATTGCCCACCACCCACTCCCTTTTGCCTTAAATTGGACCTCTTGTCATGAACAATGACGCCAATGGTCACCTCCCAGCCTACCTGCGTGGCAGCGTAGCCCCCTATGCTCGGGCGTAACCCCTGTGACATATCGATCCTGCGCACAACCTCCTTATCGCGTAGCTCCCATACATACTCTTTTATAGTTTTGTGCTCTCTTTCAACTGCCTAGAGTGCTGAGACTATGCTCCCTACAGATAGTCAGGTGGTCGCACCTCTTGTGCGAGGCTTCAATTCACTTTCCAGCCTAGTTCGCGGGCACTCCTTAATTACCCTCGCGATAGTCAGCGCTGCACATTATTTCTTATGCAGCGCACTCCCCTAGTTACTCTGTCTAATAAGGTGCGGTCGCAGCCATGGTAGCAAAGCCACAAATTCTTGGTGGAAATCTTCTAATGTAGTAGTATGGCTGCCCACATCTTGTCCTATCATTCTTAGTTTATTGATGCAGCAGGCTTGTATGATTTCGTTTTCTAGTTCTTTGGTCCCTGCATCCATTAACATGTTTTTCTTCCTCAGTCATACCAGATCTTCTTCGAGTTCACAAAGCTTACAGTTCCCTCAGTGAATGGCTTCCTGAAGCCACATATGTTCATCCTCGCACGACTGCATAATTCCTTTGTCCTGGTCATTGGGTATTGTCCCAACTATGGGAGCTATTGCGTGAGGATTCCTTTCCTCCAAAACTATGGTCTCGACTCTGCTCTTCAGCTTTGGAATCATTTCTTCCCTCAGGTTTTTACACATGGCCCTATAGGCCCATTCGACCGCTGGTACAGGCAGGTCCCAAACAATTCGTCTCACCTAGTGAATCCTGTTCAGGATTCTGCATACCTTCTTAAGTGCTTCTATGTGGAACGCTTTTGGTGCACATCACTTTTCCTGCTGTTGCGTCCTGTTTTGATTTTCAATCCTTAGTTTGGCGTGTGTTCATGTGGGCTGCACAACACACGTATGTACCCATCAACACAGGTGGGCATGCAAGCTGCTTCATCCTGGCTGCCTGACTCTCATTCAAAGTTGGGGGCTTCCAAACCACAGGTGCATCATCCTTCTATATCCGTGCCAGTCCTCAAAATTGCCTTGATGTGTACCCCACCATTGTGCGGGTGTTGTGCGCAGTGCCCATTTCAACGCATCGAACAACTATTGTTCGAATACTGCGCTTTCAAATTTGCTCAAGTATTCATCCACTGCTGTCAATCCATCATATGTTGGTAGCTCTGATGCCTTTGTTGTTACGCAACGTAGTGATCTAATCATCATGTTGCAGTTCAGCATTTTCACTTCGTGCAACCGATTTTGCCATCGTTCTATTCCTTTGTCTAAATCCGAAGTGTAGGAGCTTTCACGATCCCACGAGATTCTCCCATCTGCAGTCAGATTCACCCAATCCTAGTCTCATGTAGTTATCTTGTAAATAGAATCCAGCTCATTGTCGCTTTCATCATTGTGCACTAGTTCAGTGTAGCACGATCCTTCGGCTGGGTCTGGTGGGATTACTACACGTAATGACTTTTTCTCAAATATCGTCTTCCGCTTCTTCAAGTTGATGACTCCGTTCATATCAGTGGCCCAGTCTATTCCTAGCATCGCGAGATAGGGATTGTTGTCATCAAAAATCTCTATCACTTCAAAATTCGTCTGTGTGCTCGCGCCTTCAATATCAACTATTTTTCCTTGCAACCTCCCCATGGGAAAAATCTTATGTTGGTTCACCATTCGTAGTTGAATAGGAGACCATTGTAATGCAGGCCTACCCATGCATTCCCATGTTTGCTTCGGTAACACATTCACGTCCCAACCCAGATCTAGGATTACCTGATGCATTTCATACTCACCAATCTACGTTGTCAATCTCATTTCCCTCCCAATCTGCAATGCATGCTTTCCCAATTTCTGGAATTCCCGCGATTCTCCTGACCCCACGCACCTGGTGATCAGCTCTTGTAGTCCCTTAACTTCTTTGTTGTTGTGCAATATTTTCATGCATGTCTCCAGAAAGGTAGTGAGCATTGAAGGATCCATTCCTGGCTTTGGTTTATCCCTACTACCTGAAGTGGAGGCCTCTGTGAAGCTCTTCTTAGCTTCCATGAATGTCTCCTTTGCATGTTCTAAGTCAAACTCAGGTTCCTTTGCAGGAGCCTTGCAAACCCATGTATCTTCCTCAGGCTGCTTCCCCTTATACTCTCTTGTGGTCATGCCGCTTCTGAGCATCATGTTCACATTCAGGTCTTCTTCGCGCGGTTCATACCTCATCATTTGTATATTCTGAGTCGAGGGAGGCTAGAATACCCCTTTTTCGCACATCTGTGTGATCAACATAGGGAAATCTATTATTTCATGATCAAACTGAGCACAGTAGAAATAGGATATCCTCGTCAGGTTGGTACAATCATGGGCATAGTGTCCTAGTCCTCCACAATTGTAACAACTAACTGTCTGTGGCCCCTTCCAGGTCCCATCCCTCCTCGTCCTCGACCTCGCCCCTAAAATCCAGCGCGTGCCATCCCCGTAGCTAGGTCGATGGCTTGTGTTTCTGTCTACATCCTATAGGCTGGGGTCTAATCCATCATTAGCTTGTAGCTGCATCAAGTGCGCTCGTCATGGCCTACCGACCTACAAAAGTTACAAAACAGTTGTTGGGGTGTCAATGTATATTTCTGCAACAAATGACAATTATCCATCATGTGTTTTCCTCCTTTCTGACAGATCGCGCACCATAACGTAGGTGTCGCACTAGGCCCTACCTGTGCCTCTAGTATCAATGCCATTGGCCCCCCTCCTACCAAGTAGTTTGCGAACACTGGACAACGATCCTTGTCATGGCCATTGCCTTCGCATTTTATGCACCATACTTCCTCGCGCGCCTCTGGCCGCGGTGCCCTACCTTGCTTCAAGCTTTTCATTTCGAGGCATAGATTCTGTAGTTGCACATGGATTTTTTGAACTCCCAACCCAGGGTCTTGTATCAGGGTCTCATGCAACCTCATCACCATCTCCAATGCTTCGGCCTGGGTGGAAAGTTTCTATTGTGACAACGTCATCCTCAAGTGTAGTGTTAGAGATGCCAAAAACCATGCACGATGTTGTTTATCCATCAACGTCATATTGGCTTCATGGATCATACTCTTCAGTCGTTGATCCAGATCCCAGGGAGTCTCGCCTAGGAGCATGGCGATTTCTTTAAACCCGATGATTGACTGTGTCTCTAATTTTGACCTGCTAAATTCTTTGTTCAACGCATTCTGGATCTCTTTTGTCCCTACATTTGGGTGGTCATTAGAGTGCTTGATATACCATGTAAATATGCGATCCTACAGCATGCTCACCAATGTAGCCTTCTTAATGTTGTCATCTGTGACACCTTCTGCTTCTCATACTTCTCTTACCATGAACCAGAATTGGTCCGCATCTTCATTTCCTACCCCTCTGAATACTGGTAGTTTGATCGCACTCGTCATACTGAATTGTGGAGGTGGAGTGGGTTGAGATGGAGATAAGGGAGGTGAAGTGAGTGGTGGCATGGGTGGAGGTGGTAACCAAGGAATGCACTACATTATCAAACTGGCCACACTTCTTGGAGAGACCCTAGCGAGCTCTTCCTCACTCTCTCACAAAGGTGAAATTAAGGGACTGTTTTCTAACTCTTCGTTGCTTTTGTACATCGTTTCGCTCCACGTTATCCCAAACATTAATGTATTCGAATGACCCTCTTCTCACACAATAGCATCTTAATCCAAGTATTCAAAGACTTAATATACTTACCTCGCGGTCCCTTGATAAAGCGTCGTTCTGCTTCGCTATCCCTCACGATCATGTCCACCGCACACTCAATGATAAATCCCCTTATTATCCGGTTGACCCAATGGTCCATAGCTCATGCGATCTTATCTTATGATGCCTCTAGTCTGTGCACTAATTCTGGAGTCCACACTATTGGTTTGTCGAACCTATTCCTGCCTTTGCTGTCGAATAACTTCACGATCCACTCATATAGCTTAGAAGGGAAGGATGCAAAGAAAATCTCATGGATTTTCGTATACACGTAGCGATCCACCCACATTTTCTCAGATACTTGTGGAGTTCTGTTTTCTTGTGTCACAAACTCGTGAATCTTCTTGTCCAACCACTCTTCAATTTCCTTCTTTTTTGGGTTCCAGTGGCATGACATTAGACTAAGGGATTTCTAATGTTTAAACAACATGAATATTCACTATAGTAAATCTAAATTCATGTTGCAAGATTGTATATTCACTATGCTTGCATTGTTAAGAAAATGGCTAGAATTATTGATTTATTAGAGTTACTAAATACTTGAATACACTCTATTTTCATGACAAAATTGAAATTGGAAATGGAAATCTCTCTAATTTTTTCACCTGTTTGCAAAATGTAGAAGAAAAGAATGAATTTTTGCAGATTGAATCTTTGCTATAGAAAGAGGAGCTACAATAGTGTAGTCATCATTCTAAGCTTGTTTTTGTTCAGAAAAAATCCCCTTTTTGAGTTGGAGGTTTACTCCCATCAACATGCATATACTAATCAAGATAGTAAAGTTGAGATTGATTCAAGAGCAGATTTCCATGCAGATGTAGAAATTCAACTTGCACTTCCCAAGCCCATTATTAGACCTTGAGAAGAGCTTGCCAACAACAAGCACAAAATTGGCCTTGGATATGACAAGGATGTTTCCTTTCATACTCTAGATTATTCCAAGCCCATTCAATTTCAAAGTGTTTGGTTTCTTCATGGCATTTCATCTTCACATGTTCTTGCTCCTCCTCCACAACAGTAGATTTTTAAATGCCAACATTGTGACCGAGTTGGCCATGTGAAAGATCATTATTTTGGTCTTCACCCATGAAATAATTGTGGTAATCACACTCATTCTTCGAACAGATGCTTCAAAAACAAGCCTCGTGCAAGAAAAAAAATTCACCTTGTGTTATGAAACCAACTCACAAAAAGATAGAAAAGAAAGATCAACGCCTTAGAAATCAACCTCTTCAAGGGGGAAACCTCCTTTACATTACAAAAATGAAAAATTCTTGGATGATACAAATGACAAAACCTCATTTCTATATATAGGAGTCTAAGGGGTCACAATATAATGAAAGCTGACATAACAATAATAATATAAGGGCACAACAACAACAATAGTGGGCTTTTATGGGGCACAATAATAACAATATGGGGACAATAGGGGCACAACAATAATAATAAGGGATAGAATGACAATAGTAATGGGGGAATCACTAGTATTATAGGGACCTAATATGCCCCTCTCCTTCAGAAAAGTGTTGTCCATAGCGTTTGAGTAGTTTTGGATGCTTCTGTATAAAATTGTCATCCTCCCATGTGGAATATTCAGTGGGTAAGTGCTTCCACTTGACACGATACTCCAAAATTGATCGATTTCATAGCTGTCGAGTTCTTGTTTTTGTGACTGCTTAAGGTTCCAATATGATTTTTCCTTCCTCGTCAAGTTCTGGCAATATTGTTTGAACTGGGAGCTTGTCACCAATAACCTTCTTTAAGCATGAAACGTGGAAAAATGGGTGCACTCGAGAAGCTACATGAAGCTCCAATTTGTATGCAATAGTACCAATATTTTGCAACACCTTTTACGAACCATAATAATTTTGTGATAATTTATTATCCTTCTTAGCTTGCTTGAGAGAAATTTGTTTATATGTTTGTAGCCATAGAAATACCCAGTCACCTATATCAAAACGTATTTCACTGTGATGTTGATTTGTTTGTTGTTTCATTCTATTTTATACCAAAGTTAGGTTATCCTTTAAGTGTTGGAGAACTTCTTGTTGATGCTCGATGTGATCTTCCACTACTTGAACCTTATACTTTATCTTCAATATGATGTGATGGACGGTGGATGATATCCATAAAGTGCCATAAATGGGGTCATTTTTACTGTAGTATGGAAGGAAGTGTTATACCACCATTCAACCAAAGGCAACCATTTGAACCATTATGTATGTTTATCATATACAAAGCAACAAAGATATCCTTCCAAACATTTGTTTACTATCTCATTTTTCCCATCATATTGAGGATGATAAGATGAGCTATGAGCTAATTGAATACCAAGACAAGAAAATGATTATGTCCAAAAATTTCCAGTGAAAATGGGATCTCTGTCACTTACAATAATCCTTGGGTTTCCATGTAGCTTTTGAATTATTTCCATAAATGCAGTAGAAATTGTACAAGCTTCAAATGGATGAGATAATGCACAAAAGTGTGCATAATTGATAAGTTTGTTAACTACCACCATGATGACACTCTTTCTTTCGAACTTGGGTAAACCTGTCATAAAATCCATTGAAACCTCCTCCCAACATTGACTTGGAATGGATAAAGGTTGTAATAGACCCGAGGTCTTAATGGATAAAGGCAAAACAAACATTCTGCCACAAACTTTTGAATATCAAATTTAAGGCCATCCCAAAAAAATTCCTTTTTAACCCTGTGGTGAGTTTTTAAAAATCCCGAGTTCCCTCCGAAGGGAGAGGTGTGCAATTCCATAATAATCTTTTGTTTGAGTTGGGAATTATGACATAGGTAGCGATCTTTGTATCATAACAAATCATTTTTCCAAATAAATCTATCAGATGTACTGGGATCTTGTTGTAACTTTTGAATGAGTGCCCACAATTCTTCATCATTCTTCCATTCATCCCTTGCTTCATTTATCCAATCTGGTTGGATAATAGAAATGGCACAAATTAATGCTTCCAAATCCTCATCCTTTCTTGTGAGTGCATCTGCCACAACATTTTGTTTCCCTTTTTTGTATATGATTTCAAAGTCATAACCCAACATCTTTGTGACCCATTTTTGCTACTCTTCTGAAGATAATGTTTGTTCTAAAAAGTATTTAAGACTATCATGATCCTTTTTTACCTTGAAGTGTCTTCCCATTAGGTAGGGTCACCATTTCTTAAGTGCATGTAGTATTCCCAACATTTTCTTCTCATAAATAGCTTTGTGTAAATACTTTCCTTTGATTGGACGACTTTCAAAAACAATGGGTCTTTCTTCTTGCATTAAAACAACACCAATTCCATTTCCTGAGGCATCAAATTCCACAATAAAGGTTTTTGTGCAGTCTAGCATAGCTAAGACCCATGCTTGGCACATTGCCTCTTTAAGATGTTCAAAGGCCTTTGTTAGTTCTGGAGTCCATAAAAATGCATCTTTCTTCAATAATGTTGTTAGAGGTGATGCTATTCTCCCATAATTCTTAACAAACTTGTGATAATACTTTGTCAACCTGAGAAATATTCGCAGATGCTTTGTGGATGTGGGGATTTTCCATTCCTTAATGGCTTTAATTTTGCTAGTGTCTACTTTAACACCTTCATGAGATACAATAAGACCTAGATATTCCACCTCTTGTACTCCAAAGAAACATTTGGAGCTTTTTGCATATAATTGTTTCTCCTCCAATAGTTTGAGCACCCTATCAACATGTTGAACATGATCCTTCTAAGACTTGCTATAGATTAGTATATCATCAAAAAATACTAACACGAATTTTCTGAGGAAGGGTTTGAAAATGGAACTCGTCAAACCTTGAAATGTAGAAGGTGCATTGGTAAGGCCAAAAGCCATGACCAAAAATTCATAATTACCCTCATGAGTTCTAAATGTTGTTTTTGGAATGTCTTCGGTCTTCATTCTGATTTGATGATTGTTGGTGTCCGGGTGTGAATACTATTCTACTCTTTTCCACATTTAAATTATCAATCTGGGTGCATATATTATTTCAAGGTAACATGCAAAGTATATGTAGGTATCAATGAAAAAATCCAATCACCAATACCAGATTCAATAACTGAATTAATTAAAGAAATACAGTGATAGTAAATAAGAATCAACTGAAGAATTATAAAATCATTCACAACAATTAAGTACGGCATTGTAACAATAATCGAAATAAACCAACATAAATAAAATGACAACACACAGAAATAACGCAACACCTGATCAGAAGAGTGGGCCCAACTCTCTGATCAAGGTTGCGATGGACTCACAGCTTATAGAGAGAATAGAAAAAAAACTTGCATTCAATTAATTAAATAGTCTTATGTTACAATATCAGTCCCTTGCATGGCTAACCCTATTCACAACATTGAAACCCTTCTTATATAAATATTCAGAGAAAATTGTTCTTCGAATCTAGCAGCTATTGTCTACAAATATACATTCGTTGAAACAACCATCTAGTTGTCAAGAGAGAGAGAACAAGAAAGTTTTGGAATGGCTTGGAATATGTTATGCTATTACAGCATTGCCAAAATGGTGTTGTAAGCTTGGAGTTACTTCTGTGATTTACATATGTGACCTTTGACCACCGAAGCTACGGAAATGACAGAATTAGTAACTCGCATAGGTAAAATCTCCATGACTATTACTTCATTAATTAAAAATTCCAGGAAGACAATCGAAGAGGGTTTACCTTGTGCATTTAGAGCGAATAATTAATATAAAGGATAAAAAGGAGTGAGAGAGAAAGTAAAAATAGAGGGAAAATGCATGCAGATTTGGTACCCAACATCTCCCCCCAACTAGTCTTTCTGCATGTCCTCATGTAGCTTGCCATCTCTTCAGATCCGGGTTGGACCAGTGATGGTCAACATGAAGTTGAGCAAGGTAGTATTCTTTGGCCATCTCTATCCCCAAAGGTTTATATCCTTCTGTCATAAGGACATCCTTCCACCAATCATCGTTCACATTATATGTTGAAGTGTAATGTTCTACTCGCAACCAGATGAGCAGAAACTGAAACCTCAGCCCCATCCACCAGACCCCATTGATCTGAATGCATGCAACAAAACGTGGCACCCTTTCTAATGCTCGAGCCAAATTGGGTGCTCCAAAAGGTTCCCAGTTTCTAACAGCTAATGATGACATCATCCATCTCCTTTGGCAACTATCAAGGGCTTCTTCTTGAAAGGTGACTATCTGTCTAAGATAGAGGTCAGTACACCATTTTTGTGTTGCCAGAATTCACTCGTTAGATCCCTCAATATGTAAAAAGGTGGAGTGCTTGTTATAAATAGTCACTGACTAACCATTCTCCCTCCTTATCATCAATGGCTTTGTAGCTTGATTTCCTTCAAAAGTATCACAATTCTTCCTCCATTTAACCTGATTAATAGCGTAGGAGGAGAAGGCTCTCAGGTTAATGTCTCCCACGAATGGAACCAAATTGAAGGTCTTGTCATCCCTCAAGAAATAACCGTCCATGTAGATTTCACACATCAAGTGTTGGCTCACGATATCATGGATTCTTATGATACGAAGGAACTGTATTGGATCCTCAATCTCGTGGTTGATCTCCTTGTAAATTCTTTCAGGCAGAATAAAAAGAATTTTTCATGAAGAAACAAAGTGTAACTATGGGAAGGATGTCGACAGGTCATTACCTGTTGTGCTAGGGTAAACATTTGTTCCTTATCTGCCTTTAACATCTCCACCTGCCCTTCTAAGTCCTTTATCATTTTCTATTGTTTCTCTTGCCTCTACCTTACTTTACCTAGCTGGTCTACATACCCAGTAATAATATAAGCGGCCTTTTCTCAAACCCTCTTTGTCTGCTCCTTTTTTTCATTCACAGCAAATTTCCATTTCTGAATTTCAGTAGCTAGGAAGAATTCATGGGCCTCGAACAACTGTTCCATAGGACCATTATTTGTGGCAACAGAAGATGTGGGAACATCTTCTGTCTGGACAGCTACTGAGGAGACCTCAACCTTGAGCTTTGCAACCTTCTGTTTATACTTCATCATATTCTTCTTTAGCCGAGATATCTACTTTCTCAGCTTTCGAACCTCCATATTTAGCCGCATGGTTTCTCTGAAATGAATTTGATACCCTTCTTTGAGAGGTGGTCTCCTCTTCTCACACTATTCTATCCACTCTTGTTTAACAATAAATTCATTTCCGAGCCCCGCAGCTGGTTCAAAAAGTGGTGGATTTCCATTAAAGGCATCAACTGGCTCCTTTACCAGGCCTTCCTTACTTGGTTTTCTATGCTCGGGAACACTCTCTTCCTCAACTCTTCTCAATTCAGGAACATCTGTCACCTAGACAGTGCCTTTGTTGATCACCCTCTGCTCCAATCCTTCTGCAACAATTTATTTTTCGGCCTGATCTTTAGCAAGCCCTTGCTAGGAATCTGCAAGTGATGACACAACAATGGTTGCACCCTCCTTCGAGCCAATGAACTTCAATATGGGAGGAACATCAATTTCTTCTATTAAACAATGAGGGGATAGGATCCTTCTCGCTCCTCTTGGAATTATGGCCTGAAAAGGAGAGTGGGGGATTTTCTCCACCTGGTCTATATTGGTCTCATCTGCTACCTATAATTCTTTTTCTCCATCACCTTCATCTCTCAATTGGGTCGAGCCTTCTTCATGTGTTGCTTCTTGTCCTGCGGTCGACGGTGGTTCTTATGGGACAACGTCAACCTCAGGGTTTGTCTCTTCCATATTTTCCTGCCTTTACCGAGTTGGTGGTGGTTCTTGTGTGACACCCCTACTCATTCTGATATCCACATCTATTTGGGCAAGTGATGCTAGTTCTTGTGTAACAGCATCACTCGCTAGCTCCTTGACCATAATTTCTTCTCCTTGTGCTTCATTAATGAAATTTGATTCCCGTAGAACAGTATCAACTCCATCCATTATCTTCATTTCTTCATCGATAGGTTCCATAGGCAAGGCTGGTTCTTGTGTGACAGCCTCGACTGTATCGCCAATCATTTCCTCCACTTCCATTTATTCATTAATAGGCTCCACAGGCGAGGTTGGTTCTTGTGTCACAGCCTCGATAGTATTGAAAATTGTTTCCTCCACTTCCACTTCCATTTCTTCATTAACAGGTTCGACGGGCGGGGTTGGTTCTTATGTGGCAGCCTCAACTGTATTGCCAATTGTTTCCTCCACTTCCATTTCTTCTATCTCTTCTTCTCCTTTCTCCATTTCCTCGAGCTCTTCTTCTTCTCCTGTTGTACCAGCAGGAGATGTTGGTTCTTCCTCCAATTCTTCCAGTACTTCTTATTCTCTTGTTGTATCAATAGGAGATGTTGATTCTTCTTCTTCCAATTCCTTGGGCTCTTCTTCTCTAGCAGTTATAACAAATGCTACTTCCTCTTCCGTCATCTTAAGGAATTGTTCCCAAGGAACTTGTAATTGGGTCAATGCATGCATGACCAATAGTTGAATGAATCTATGATTTGTGAGGACCGCCAACACTTGGCATGAGCGTCAAGTGGACTACACCATAAGTTGAAGAATTTTCATCAAGAAGAAAGGCATGTTCAAAGAATGAATGTGTGCCTGCGGGAATCGAAGATGAGATAGAATTTTGAAATGATATTTGAACAAGGTGGTAAACCGACTTCGAAGGTTATATATTTCATTACAAATCCTGCTACCTCATTCCATGGATACGGCAAGGACTTATGGTCATACCCCCTTCCCTTCTAGACAACGCTTTCTCGAGCCTGCAAACATAATTCAGAAAATTCTGGCAGTGGAGCCTTCCATGAAAACCACTTATGTCCCCGTTGTGTTAACCCACTGACTTTTGCAATGGCCTCTTCTATGACGGGAATTTCTAATCCTCTAAGTCGTGAGAAATTCTCGTCCAGATTCATCGTGAATTCTACCATGATCCGCTCATCGAACCCCTGTAATATGTTGAAATAAATGTCCCATCCTGCTTCTACGAAGACTCGCCATACATCTGCATTGCTGTGAACTAGGGTTGTATCCTTGGGTTCATAACACACAACCAGTCCGCCCATCCTGTAGAGACTGTAATAGCACTTCGGATTCAACAAACCATTGGGAGGAGTGACAGAAACCAACTTATTTGCAGTAACAACATGGTAAAAAAAATGAATGAGATGGAACAAAGGTAAAATGGTAGGTGATTTCTTGAGAAATGAAGAAAGTCATGGCGAATTATGGTGAGCATAGTGAATAGAGTGGTAATTATTCTACATTAAATTAGAGGGGACTAATTGGTACATGTTTCAAATCCCAATGCATGCTAATGATTATGCGAAATAATGATGAAGATCGTGGAGCGTGCCCTGAGCACAAGGTTTAATGATGGTGATGTATTAATCATTAGTGCAGTTTAATTATGTCATCATTTAACTATGACGGCAACCCCCCCCCCAACCCCCCCGACTTATAAATGTCCATCCATGGCGTGTCAATATCTTGTCCATGAAATATTTAATTAAATGCATAGAAGTCACGGAGACATACCTGGCAACCTACCTGAGGGAAGTGATAGTTGGCAGAGTAATAGCAGAGTAACAACATCCAAAGAGTAGCAGCATCCAACACTTCGAAAATTTTCAAGAGTAACAACATCGGCAAAGTAACAGCATTCGAGGAGTAACAAAACCCAAGGAGTAACATCATCCAAGGATTAATAGCATCGATAGAGTAACAATATACGAGGAGTAACAACATCTGTGGAGTAACAACACCCAAGGAGTAACAACATCCAAGGAGTAACAACACCCAAGGAGTAACAACATCCGAGGAGTAACATCATCGACAGAGTAACAACACCCAAGGACTAACAACATCTGAGGAGTAACAACATTCGAGGAGTAACAACATTCGATACTTAGAAAAATAATTTCGAGAGTAACAACAACAGTAGAGTAATAGCACCCCAAGAGTAACACCACCCGATACTTAGAAAATTTTTCGAGAGTAACGGTAACATTACTTAGAAAATTTTTCAAGAGGATTAGTATTAGTGGAGTGACTATGCCAATTACTCAAGAAATTTTTCAGCTCCTCAATTATTGCGCCTCAATAGTAGCTCCTGCAAAACGGTAAACAAGTGAGTATATATATATATAGATTATCATTATTATTATTAGTATTAGTATTTAATTCAAGAGTGCAGAGGAGGTATCTTCTGCACCAACAACCTTCAATCCAAATTTTTTAGAGAGATGTTTGATGAAGGCTTCCATGGAGGCTGGGTAGTGCTAGATTCTAATTCGATTTCCATTTACAATCAAATAAACATGGGAATCGTCGATTGTGACCAATCTGACAGTCCCATTGTCAAATACCGCATCAACCTCATATGGTCCCAACCATCATGAGCAAATTTTTCCCTTTAAGATCCTTAAAACGAGAATCATACTGTAATGCCCAATCCCCTCTATGAAACACCTTATTTTTAATAAATGTATTGTGCCATTTTGCTCTCTATTGATGTCTAGCAGTAGTTCTCTAGCAACCATTAAACAAATTTCATCAAGCGCATTTAGTTATTCCAGTCGATGTTTTTGGGCTTCTAAGAGGTCCAATCCTAATTCCAGAGCTGTTATGAGCATATTGATTTCAAATTCCATCGGGAACAATGGGGATATTCCATAGACAAGTTAAAATGGAGAGAATCTTATCATGTTCTGCCATGTTTTTCTATATTCCCAAAGATCTTCAGGAAGTTTTTTCAGCCCAATCCCGGCGATGATTTACCACAGTCTTGGTGAGGATGTTTTCCAATACTTTGTTTGTGCTCTCCACTTAACCGTTCACCCAAGGATGATATGGGATTTTTATCCTATGCTTGATCCCATATTTTTCCATAATCTTTGCTATCATGTGTGATGTGAATTGTGCTCCTCCATCTGAAACTATCTCTCTAGGAGTACCATATCTAGCAAAAAATTCTTCAGATAAAAAGTCTGAGACAACCTGCTCTATTTCTTTCACTAAAGCCTTGGATTCTACCCACTTTGTTACATAATCTTTAAAAACTAAAATGTGGACTTTCTGATGTGAAGGTGGGTTGAATGGACCTACAAAATCAATATCCCATCTCTCAAAAGGATCAAGAACTACTTGTGGTGTAATGTCATTTCATCTGAGCAACCAAGCTGGCCCATCCGTTGGCAGCTATCACATATTCGAACATAGTTTCATGCATCTTTGAAGATGGAGGGCCAATAATACCCCATATATAACACCTTGTGGCCTATCCATTTATCCAAAAAATTCCCCCCAAAAGGGACATCTTCAGCAGCTTTCAAAATCTCATAGATGTCACTTTCTGCTATACAACAACGGATCTATCGATCACCCCCTGTGTAAAAGAGATATACTGCTATCCTTGAGTAATGGGAACTGTGATGAATGATCCTCCATTGTCCCTGTATGACAAATGTTGCATACTTTTCTTGTAGACAAATAGTTAGTAATGTATGCATACCAAGGGGTATTAGTAGAAATTGCAAACAAATGTTCATCCAAAAACCTATCTTCTACATGTTCTCCTTCATTATCAACATTTAATCTAGACAGAAAATAAGCAACTACATTATCCTTGCCTAGTTTATCTATAATTGTGATGTCAAATTATTGAAGTAATAACAACCACCTTGTTATACGCCTAGGAGTTACAGGTTTGTTCATCAAATACCTGATTGTTGCATGGTCCATGTGTACAAAAGTAGGATACCCAGTAATATAATGTCGAAATTTATTAACAGCATAGATAACAGCCAAGAAATCCTTCTTCGTTACCGTATAGTTTAGCGTGACAGATGTTAAATTTTTGCTGACATAATAGACCACATACAACTTCTTATCTTCTTGTTGTCCCAACACTACCCCTACAGCCGTTTGAGAGGCATCTGTGTGGATATGAAATGGAATTTCCTAGTTGGGATCACATAAGATTGGAGCTTGGCAGATCAGTTCCTTGATTTTCTCGAAAGATACTTCACAATCATCTGTCCATACAAAATTTTTATCTTTAGTTAACAACTAAAAAAGTGGGAATGTTATCTTGGAAATTTTTTCTATAAAATTCCTATAGTAACGAACACAACCAATGAAACTATGTACCTAAATCGGTGCCTTGGGTATAGGAAAATGCATAATTACCTTTATCTTGGCAGGATCAACTTGTATTCCAGCAGCCAAAAGCAAATGTCCCAGCACTACTCCCTCTTCTCTCATCATATGACATTTTGTTGTACGCAAGGGAACATGCATCTATTTACACCTTTCAAACACTTTTTCTAAGTTTGCCAACCCTTCTTCAAATGACCCCCCATATGGCGTGAAATCATCCATATAGATTTCAACATTGTCATCAACTGAATCAGAAAAAATCCCTAGTATTGCCCTTTGAAAGGTAGCAGGCATGTTACAAATACCAAATGGAAGGACAAGGTAAGCAAACGTTTCCCAAGGGCATGTAAAGGTAGTTTTGTCCTGATCCTCAGGAGCTATTTTGATTTGGTTATACCCGCTAAACTCATCCAAGAAAGAGAATAAATTTTTCCCAACTAGGGTATCAAGGGTTTGGTTGATAAATGGCAGAGGAAAATGATCTTTCAAGGTCGCTTTATTCAGCTCGCTATAGTCTACAAAAATCTGCCATTTACCATTATTTTTAGGAACAATGACCAGCGGGGACACCCACCGGTTGTTTAGGATTGGGTAAATAAATCCTCCATCCAATAACTTATGGAGCTCCTCTTTGACAATGTTTTTCAAGGCAGGGTTCATCCTTCTTTAAGGCTGTCTCACGGATCGACAATATTCTTTGATGTAAATATGATGAGTACACAAATCTACAGGGATACCTTTCATATCAATGTAATCTCAGGAAAAAGATCCTTTTTATTCTCGAAGGATCTTCAGGAGCTATTCAGTCTGGGCTGGTGAAAGAATCAGGTTGATATTCAGTGTCTTCCCTGGCTCAATATCCATTGATATGCTGTCAGAAAATGATGTTACAAGAATGTCTTCATTTTTTGTTTCTGATTTGATAATTTCCTGTGTTTCACAGCTCATGATAGATTTCAAAAACTGTCGAGTTGGATCTGGAATAGCATGAGGTTTGTTAATCAAAGTGTTGATAGTATCATCCTCTATCTCATTCTTAAGGCAGAGGGCTTGCCCCATGATAAGCACTGGCTGGAGTTCCTGTTGTTCAGTTTCGATCCCATCCAAAGACAAAGAGTTATGTTTTGACTTTTTGTTACACAACATTTTGTCACTATCCCTGTACTCCCTGTCCATGATCCTGGAGGACCTCTACATTATACCCGGCATGATTTCCTATCATGAAGAGACTCCTATTGTGTCCCTCTTCATGAGCAGAACAATTCCCTGTTGCATAATTTCCCAAAGATCTTATGTTTATCCCAATTTACAAGACCAACACTAATGACCTGTGTCCTCCTCGCACCAATATGAAGGTATTACAACTATCCCTAGTGCCAATCGGATCGACTAAGCCCTTTCTCAATCATGTCAATCCTCTTTTGGAAAGTTTTTTAAATATGGAGCCAACGCTTCCATCTTTAGAAGCTTCATAATAGAAGTCTAGTAAATGGTTAGGCTGGATGGAGTCGAGGAGGTTAGTTTGGGTTCCTTTCCCCTATTAGAATGGAACTAATCTAAGAGATAAGGCCTTCTACCATGAGAAGAGGAACCATCTGCCCTCCATCCAAGCTATATAAACCTCTCTTTTTCCCAAGCACAAGTTAGATTTTAGTCCTAATTAAGTTTTGTCTGAAGTTTTGATTTTGGAGTAGTCAGCAAGCTACCCATAGTTTATAGCTTTCTAGCTTGTGTTTAAGGGATAATTGTGAGTTTGGTTTGGTGTGAAGACTAAAGGGAAGAGCCTTGAGACTACCATTGCTGAGGCTATCCATGAGATGCTAGCAGAAGTGTGTGGGAACTCAGATATGTCGGAGGAGAATAGCAACGTCAAGACATCGGTTGTAATCTCTTCTTGAACTAATATAGATGCAACTATCAATTGATTTCCTACATGAAATTTCATCTCACATATTTATGGCTTAATGTTTCTTGACCTGTTAAGTAGGCTGAATGCAATTTGTATATTATCACATTTTTTGTTTGTTGTTGTTGACTTGTTTCAAGTGTTCGAAGGAAGGAAACGAAAGATAGCTGGAGCGAGGAAGCAAGATCATCATCAAGCAGAATAGCGTACTAAGAGGTAGGCCCTCTTATTTGATTCTAGCCTAAGGAGATCTTCCATAGATTGTTTGTTTGTGGCTAGACCCGCTCTCTCAGGCTAGAGGAATTGTTTGTGTCCACACTTAGAATTTACCTGCACCACAAATTGGTGACTCCACTGGGGACCGAACCTAGGATCTCTGGTTTCACAGACCAAAGATTCATAACCCTGTTTGGGTATCTGGCACTATGCCTACCACAGGTCCATTCATTCGGAACCTAACCTCCAAACATACGGTGTTTTTTGTAGTCACTTTAGTCCTTGTGCGACCCATCATTCCAAATCCTCTTGTCTCTTCAGTTCAAGTAACCCGTCTAGTTCAACTGACAGTTTCAAATCATGTCTCTCTTAGTTCATCAATCCCTACAATGAGTGGAAAATCTATGCTACCTAGGGGGTAGCATATAAATGTTTCTATGGTGTCAGGCACCACCAACGCGAGTGGATCACATGGTTGGGATGAACCATCCTTCCTCTAGTGCTATTCAACACCCTGCTGGTCCTGCTAGATCAAACAATGTCCAATACCAATAAGTCCAAAATCCTATTGGTCTGTTTGGGTCAATACATTTCCAGTATTAGCAGCCTTATGAGGCTCAGGTTCAGTACCAAACTCCTTATGCTCCATATGGTTCTCAAGGAATGGTCAATCTGCCTTACATCTTTCACCCTGGACAGTATGTTCAACCTGGTCCGTCCACCATTCCTGGTGGCTATGGCTAGATACAGTTTGAAAATTTTCAAGGTATCAATCCGGTAACTGTTGAAGTACCCTTGCAACAGCAAGGACAGACACTACAAAAATAAGGGAAACCTTTGTTACAGCAAGGGCCATTCATGCAGCAATAGAGGTTGTCGCAACAAGGACAACTGCAACAACCATAGGGTCAACCCTTGTAACAATTGCAGCAAACCCTGTAGCCATAGATGCAGTATGTTCAAAAAACTTCCTAGCCTATGTCTTCACAAGACCAACCTATGCAGCCATAGGGACAGCCATTGCAACCACAACGTCAACCCTTGCAGTAGTAGGGGCAACCCTGGCAATAGCAGCCCTTGTACTCATATCAACGGGGGCAACCCTTGCAAGGACAAGTTCAGGGTCAAGTCCTACAGCAACAGGCCCAAAATTCTAATGTCCAAGGGAAACATGTTCAAAATACTTTTGTGTAAGGGCAGCAGGTCTTAAATCCCTATGTCCAGGGGAAACTAGTTCAGAACTCATATGTCCAAGGACATCAAGTGCAACATCCATATGTCCAAGGTCAACAGGCTCAATAGTATTTTAACCTGTATGTTTCTTATCAACAACCTATGGCTGGACAGTTGCAAGGCTTTCAAGGTCAAAATCCACCCTATGGGAAAGGTAACCAACAGTGGGGGCACAATCGAATGCCCTATGGAAAAAACATTCCACTATGAGGACCAAATCTTTAGCAGTAGGGATGGGGTCCTCCAGTTGGACCCACTTATCAACCTCCAATGCCTTTTAACACCCAATTGTCATTCTTTCCTACACTAGAATTGCCATATGTGTCTCAACTCACAAATGATCCAAAGTGATTGTCCAAAGTTTGAAGGAAAAGCCAAAGAGGATCCACAAGCCCATGTGATGACATATCACCTCTAGTGCTCCTTGAATTCTTACATTGATGATTCCATTCATCTTCGTCTTTTCCAATGAACTCTTACAGGTGCTCAACCTAAGTGGTGTATCGAGCTACCTTCAAATACCTATGATGACTTTAACACTCTCGCCATGCCCTTTCTCACACATTTCCGATTTCCAGTTCACTATGAAACTGGCACCCATATGTTAATGTCACTCAAGCAAAATACTGTGACCCACATCTCTGATCATATCCATGAATGGAGGCATCGGCGTTGCCTAATTAAGTTTGATATTGCTAATGAGTTGTTGACCAAATGGTTCACCAAATCCTTCATCAACAAAATTACTGAGGACATAACTATGGGAGGATGTGTCACCGAGGAACAAGCTATCATGTGTGCCCAGTATCTAGACTTTGTCTATTCACAGTCTGGCATGTTATATGACGTGTTATCTGATGCAACCAGACCATCATCTAATCTAACGTCATCTAAGTCTCCTGCTACACCTCCTGTCGATGGATTAATTGGTTTAGTGACATAGGCCCTTGCAAAATCTTCTTCCAAATAGAAGTCAGTGTCCAACACTACTTCCAATGAGTCTTCTCATAATCCACTTGGCCCTGGTAAAACTTCAAATGTCCATGTTGTTTAGTCTATCATAGCAGAAAAATCCTCAAAAGGTAAGAATAAAGGCAAAGGAAAGGGTAAATCCAATGCCCCAAAATAGGGTCCTCCAAAGTCGTTTGCTAGTGATACCTCTCAAGGGAAGCCTAAGTATATGTGCCTCATTTGTGAAGAGGATCACTATACTAAGGATTGTCCCAAATGAGCTGAAGTTAGTCGTTCACTCAAAGGGACCTTGGCTGTCCTAAAAGATACTTTTCCATCCCAGAAAACCCAAATGGTAGACCAACCTCAATCGTTTGCTTCCTCAAGTTCACAAGTGTTCATGATGAGTACGCCCATCAATGTGGCGACTAAATCAAAAGATTATCAAACTCCTACCTGGACAGCAGGGAAATAAAAAGAAGCTACCCCTTCTTCTTCTACCCCACCAAGTTCTAGTCCTCTTCATATAGAGTGACCTAACCTTGATTCCGCCGTTTGACCACCTTCTCAAGGTGTGTTGTGAAAATCCCCGTACAATCCCAACGCTTGTGGTTCTTAGCACTATAATATTGTTGAGGATTTGGCTCAGATGCCATCAGCTATGTCTACCCTCGAAGTACTTCAAAGTTGTCCATCTCAATGGAAATCATTATTGTCAACTACTGGGGGTATTTATCCTGTTGATTCCAGTCTTATATGTTTTGATATAGAAAATCACGTTCCACATCTTCCTCATCAGATTGCCTTTCTCATTTAGGTTATCATCAAAGAGAAAACTATTCATATGACTGTCATCGATGAAGGTGCTTCTACCTGCATCATGTCAGTCTCTTGTTGGAAGGAAATTGGTTCTCCTACTCTAAACGAGTCCCTAACACTTTGGAAGCTCTCGATGGGCGTGATTTGCGGTCATTCAGTGTCTTACCCAACCTTTCCATTACTTTGGAGGACAAGATAGTACACGTTGAAGTAGAAATTGTTGACGCTAATCTCTATTATAATATTCTACTCGGACAGAGTTGGACCCATGCCATCCGTGCAATAGCCTCCTCCCTATTCCACATGATTTTTTTACCCCATCAAGGGAAGATAGTCACAGTCGACCAACTGTCCTTCATTGCCTCTTCCTCCTCAGATGGCAATGTTCTGTATGTCAAGCACACGGGTGATCCTTATGAGAGTGTTGGGGAAAGGCTTTTTAAAGATCCTGCCTTGATGGGAATTTTTCTGCTCCCACCTCCTCATGTTTCCTCTGTCAACATGATCTCCGTAAAATCGAATCCTTGGGTCATACATTCACCAGATCTTGTTGATACATGGGGCAAGGTTATGTTGCTAATTCTAGTAGAAATCAATTATGTGGAAATTTTTTCGACCTCACCTTCGGTATCCTCTGATCCTTCTATTTTGAGTTCATCTCTCGATGTGTATTCTCAATCCCCATGGCTTGGTGCTTCAGAATCTCTTGATCCCTTAGCCAAGACTTTCCTTTTTGACGAGATTATCATGGAAGTAGTGTCTCTTGAGGAAACACCTTGGAATGACACTCATCATCATTCCTTGTTCCTGCCTAGCCCAGTGGTCATATCTACTTGTCTCGAGGAGTTCTCTTCTCAGTTTCCCTCATGACCACTTCAGACGTCGATCATGACTCATGAAGTTTGGTCAAAAGGAAACATGGGTAACATTACCCAAACGATGCCAATTGATATTTCTATCAAGCCTGGTATTGTTGAAAATGTACATATCGGGGTAACTTGTTCTCCAGATGATATCAAGCTCTATACTCGTCTGTTCCAAGAGTTCTAGGATGTGTTTGTGTGGTAAAAAAAAGAAATTCCTAACATTGACCCAAGTATAGTCGTGCACGAAATACCGACTTAAGCTCATGCGAAGCCTATTCGCCAATGGCTTCGTCCATTGCACCCTAGAAAAGCGGCCACCATCAAGGGTGAAGTTGAAAAACTTCTCAAAAATAGATTTATTTATCTGATCCCTCTTACATATTGGATGTCAAATATTGTACCGGTGACAAAGAAAAAATGCACTATTCTCATTTGTGTCGATTATCGTGATCTCAATTGTTCTTGTCCCAAAGATAACTATCCCACTGCCTTCATTGATCAGATCATTGATGAATGTGATGGGAACGAAATCTTTTCCTTTATGGATATTTTTTCTGGTTACAACTAGATTAACATTGCGTCGGCTAATCAAGAAAAGATAGCCTTTATCTTCCCATGGGTTACTTTCATGTACAAAAAGCTCCCTTTTGGCCTTAAGAATGTTTGGTCTACATTTTAGAGAGAAATGTATTATGCATTCCAATACATTTGAAACATCGTTCATACTTACTTGGATGACCTTCTTGCTCATTTTCGTAAGCACCATGATCACCCTAATCATCTCCGACAAATTTTCCTTTGCTATAAACACTACAACATTCGGTTGAATCTGCATAAGTGTGTCTTCTACATCGAATCCGGATGACTCCTCGTCTTTATTGTCTCTAAGGAATACATTCGCCTTGATCCTCTTAAAGTTAAGGCCATAGTTAATTTACCCCCTCCATCTCCATTGCATCAACTGCAGAGTCTGCAAGGAAAATCAAATTTCCTCTATCATTTTGTACCAAACTATGGTGAGCTAGCTTCATGATTCACCCGGTTTTTCAAGCAAGGAACCCCATTTGTCTAGGATGAGGTTGCTAAAAAGTATTTTGATGACCTAAAGACTATCCTCACCAATGCTCCTTTGCTCCCAAACTATCATCGTGATTACTTCCTTTATCTTGCTGCAACATCCAGTACTATTGCCATGGTGCTGGTATAGGATGATGATGAACGCAATGAAAATGTTATTTATTACCCCAGTCACAATCTCCTCGACACTGAGACACGTTATGCTCATGTCGAGAAATTGGATTTGGTTGTCGTATAGGTTGTTTAGTGCTTTCGGCACTACATTCTCTTACGCACTACCACTGTGATTTCGAAATTCAACCCCATGACCTACATCCTGACTCATTAGTTGCTGTGGGGAAAATATTCAAAGTGGATTGTTACCTTCCAAGAATTTGATTTGGTGTTTAGTACTGCCAAATCTAAGAAATCACTGGTTTTCGTTGAGTTAATTTGCTCCCTTCCTTCTGCGTCCCTTCCTGCAAGTGCTGATGAGTAGCTCCCAGATGAGACTCTTTTCCTTATTAGCACCCTCGACCCATGGTACGATGATATCATCATGTATCTCTAGACATCCAAGTTCCGGTTTGCGTTGACTAAGGATGATATCTGAAGAATTCGGAATCAATCCCAACCCTACCGTATTATTGGAGATACTTTATACCTTGTCAGTGTTGATTCAGTTCTTTGTTGATGTCTTACTCTCGAGGAGGCTGAGAGAGTTTTGAATGACTGCCATTCTAGTGCATGTGGTGGTCATATGTTTGGATATGCTACTGCTCAAAAAATCATTCACGCTGGTTATTTATGGCCCTCCATCTTCAAGGATTTCATCCTTGTTGTTCGCAAGTGTCATGAATGCCAAATTTACCAGCGAAAGATGTGCACCCCACCCATTCACCTACACCCCGTTATTACTGTCAATCCTTTTACCAAATGGGGCATCAACTATATGACCTGTAACCCTTGTTCAGCCGAGGGGCATGGGTATATTATTGTTGTTGTGGAATATTTCACCAATTGGGCTAAAGTGATGCCTACATACTCTGCGAACAGTAAAACAACGACTCAATTTCTATTCAATCACGTTATTTCCAGGTTTGGAGTGCCTCGGGCCATTATCACCAACCATGTCTCCCATTTTCAGGATTACATGATGGCTGAGCTGACCTCTACGTTGGGCTTGCACCATGATGGATCAAACCAGTACTACCCTTAGGCTAATGGCCAAGTTGAAGTTGTGAACAAAGTCTTGGTTATGATGCTTCAGCACACCATTGGGATGCACAAATCAAATTGGCATCTCGTGCTCTTCTCATCTTTGTGGGCTTAACGAACCTCGACCAAAGATGCAACTGGATTCACACCATTCTAGCTAGTCTACTGTCTGGAAACAACTTTACCGATTGAGTGCAAAATTCCATCCCTCAAGCTGGCTGTCGAACTTCTCCCCGAGACCTCACCCCAGGAAGAGCATCTCTTGTACCTAGAACGACTCGATGAGACTCGCCATCTTGTTGCTCTTGTGATCAATGCACAAAAAAAGTGGGTCAAATCAGACTTTAATGAGTGTGTCTCTCCTCGAGCCTTTTCTGAGGGTGATTTGGTTCTTTTGTATGATCAGGCTAATGATAAGCTGGGGGCAAGCAAGTTTGAACCTGTTAGGGTCCCACCCTAACCCCCTTATCTATGTAGTGGGACCATGTCATAGTCAAGAGTCAATAAATCCCATATTAATAATTGTAAGTGATTATTACACAATTAATAACGGAACCACAGTTAGTTGCAAATGGGCCGTAGTATTAGATAGATGGTATTAGTAATACAACGGTATTGGCCCGTGGTATTGCATGTATGAGTCATATATAAAGGATAGAGACTCCCTGCAAGAAGCGTCGTGTCTTATTTTGTAATCGAGCTCTGCTCTATTGGAGGTTGCCCCCTCGAAGAGGCAAGTGAACATTACTCTCTGAATAATAAAATCATTGTTATTCTGTGTTCTGGGTATTGTTTCTTCGCATATTCTATGTTATGGGTATATTTTCTTCGCATATTCTGTATTTGGGGTATCATTTGCATGTTAAGAGAATAACAAGTGGTATCAGAGCACTTTCCAGGGCCGATGGGATCTCCATTTCGTAGCAATTTTTTTTTTGGCTAGAGACGTGTTCCGGCGTCTTTAAACCACAGGATATGTCGTTGAGCGCATAAATCTGCGGATTTGGGGAGGCATGCATGCAGGAAATACAAGAGGTGGTCACGTCCGTTGGACTCCCTTGTAACCCCTATGGGCACCCCTTCGAGTAGTAGCGCATTAGACAGAACCGTGCACGTACTGTCTTCCACGTACCCTCTGGGTATATCGGAAGCCCCCTAGGCTCCTTTGAAACCTTGCCATAGATAAAGCGTCGGCCGTCTCGCGGCTACAATACACCGAGAACAACACTCGAAGAGATTACTCACCCATACGATAGGGTAGTCGGGTTGTACGGCTAAGGGTACAGTCGATCATCCTTAGTTAGAGCCCTGAAACATTGGACCGAGTACTACTGCCAGACCCTTATGTATATTGCGATCTGTAGCACCTGACACTCTTGAATACCCTAGTTCCCTTTTCTATCATCATCTTTTCCAGATCCGCTTGTGCAAAGGAGTGCAGCAGCAACATACATCGGCCCCAATCAGCCATTCCGATCTCTTAGATCCATCAGATCCATAGAAGCAGTCAGTTCTGCTGCCCAGCGCTATCAGATCCGCCATTCAGATCTCTCATATCCACCAGATCAGAGTCGTTGTGAAGGGTTCCTATACCGGGGTATAATTTTCGCATGACTTTTGGCCGCATTGACATTTTGAGAATTTGGCCACTGCAGTATTGATAAGGGAGGAGTAAAACTCCGTTAGGAGTTTTCAGAAAAAAGAAAAAAAAAAAGAAAAAAAAAAACGAAGTCTGAGATCTTTCGGGGCGCTTATTGGTGATCTAGCCCATCAGAATCACGACGATGAGCTGAGCACGATGGTACCATTCATTTTTTAGTGAATTTTTTTTAGAAGGTCCCACTTTTCAAAAAATCTGGTTGGTGTATGGTAGCAACTAGAGCTCAAGCGATGGCCAATGAGAGGATGGACAAACTTGAAGAATCAGTGCATGAACTCGGCATTCAGGTTAGCAGACTACTTGGCATGGTCAACAACATAGTCCTGAAGGGAAAGGAACATGCCCACGAGGAGGAGTATAATGGCCAGGAACACAATGAGGGTGAGTCTAGCCACTCTCCTCATGTCTGGCACACCCACCCACAACCTAGTCAGTGACCTCCCAAGTTGGATATGCGTAAATTTGACGGTTCTCACCCGTCGGCATGGATAGCACAAATGGAGCAATATTTCAAACTAAATCGCATCTACGATGATGAGACTCAGCTTATGTTGGGGAGCATGTACCTGGACAATGAAAGGTGGCAATAGTGGGAATCGAAGCAACATTGCACTGGAACTTTTAGGACTTGGCCCAAATTCACCAAACCTCTTCAAGACCGCTTTGACCACGAATCATCTTTTTGGGGTCGTCTTACTAATCTCTGACAGAATGGTACAGTGGGTGAATATATTACAGCTTTTGAAGCCTTATCCTTTCGTACTTGGGGTCTCTCAGATGGGTTCTACACGGAATGTTTTATCAGCGGTCTTAAAGAAGCTATCAAAGCCCAAATCCTATTGCACCACCCTCCCACATGGATAGAGGCTTGCAAGGTAGCTCGTAACGTTGAAAGTGCATTAGCAGCCCAATACAGTCGCCCAAATTTCTCCGCTAAAGGTCGCCCCCCACAGGCTCACAACATGACTCAAACACTTAAAATCCAAAAGGTGTCACTTATGGAGATGGCCGAAAGGAGAAAGTAAGGCCTATGTTACTACTGTGATGAAAAATACTCCCCAGGGCATAAATGCAAGGAGACCAAATTTTTTCAAATTGATGCCACTGACTACAGCTCAACAGAGGAAGAGCCACCACTGGAGGAACATGAGCAGCTTGAAGAAGACAACCAACAGGACAATGTCTCTGATGAACCGTTCATTTCGTTGCATGCTTTGGCAGGGATTTCTTCCCCTCAAACTCTCAAAATCAAAGGTTTTATTAAACATCGCCCAGTAGTAGTCTTGATTGATAGTGGAAGTACACATAATTTCATCCATCAAAAAGTCACAGAAGCAGTACATTTTTTTGTACAAGCAGTTTCTAACTTCCAAGTTCAAATTGTGGATGGAGACACAATGAAATGTGAAGGCCGCTGTGAAAATGTCAAACTTCAAATGGGGGATTATCAGTTGAAAACCCACATGTTTGCCATACACATGGGGGGTTGCGACATTGTCCTTGGAGCTGACTGGCTCCGCACTCTTGGGCCAATCACAATGGATTTCTAGGAGTTATATATGAGTTTTAAGCAGAACAACTACACATATACCCTCCGTGGACTTCAGGCAGGAGCCCCCTCTATCATCATCTCGCATAGGAAGGAGAAATTGTTAAAAAAGGGAAATCATGGAGTTGTAGCTCAATTTAATGCCATCCAGGTAGTTGACACCAAGCCACCACCAATTCATCCTGAGATGCAGCAGATTTTAAATAACAATCTGTCAGTCTTTGATAAGCCTCAAGGGCTTCCACCCTCGTGAGGGGAACATGATCATAGCATCACCTTGGTTCCAGGTGCCCAACCCCCAAATGTGCGTCCATACAGATATCCGTTCACCCAAAAGAATGAAATAGAAAAAATCATCAAGGAACATTTGGAAGCCAGTGTCATTCGTCCCAGCATCAGTCCCTATTCATCCCCAGTGGTCATGGTGCTCAAGAAAGATGGGGAGTGGCGGATGTGTCCTGACTTCAGGGCCCTCAATAAGTTGACAGTCAAAGATAAATTTCCCATCCCGGTGGTTTATGATTTGTTGGATGAACTCAATGGGGCTCAATTTTTCACGAAGCTGGATCTTCGCTCAGGCTACCACCAAATTTGCATGAAGGAAGTCGACATCCTCAAGACTGCTTTCAGAACTCATGAAGGCCACTATGAATTCCTGGTCATTCCATTTGTTCTTTGTAATGCCCCCTCTACTTTTCAGAGCCTTATGAACCACATTCTCAAACCATATCTCAGGAAATTTGTCCTTGTCTTCTTCGATGACATCCTCATCTATAGTTGCAATTGGGCCGCACATCTTCAGCATGTAAATCTACTCTTGCAACTACTCCGCAAGCATAAATGATTTGTCAAGATGTCCAAGTGTTCGTTTGGCATGGCAGAAGTAGAGTATTTGGGCCACATTGTGGGGCATGAAGGTGTCAAGGTGGACCCCAAAAAGATCCAAGCAATGCAGGAATGGCCTCAACTGAAGACCTTGAAGAGCTTGCCAGGATTTTTGGGTCTCACAAGCTATTATCGTAAATTTGTCTGCAATTATGGTCGCATAGCGAAGCCCCTCACCCAACTCCTAAAGAAAAATTCATTCTTCTGGAATGAGGAAGCACAACATGCCTTTACAGCTCTAAAAAATGCCATGTGTTCCACTCCAGTTTTAGCACTACCTGACTTCACCAAATCTTTTGTCATTGAATGTGATGCTTCGGGTACAGGTATTGGGGCGGTCTCAATGCAGGAAGAGCGACCATTGACCTTCACAAGGCAACAACTCAGTGGGAGGAATCTAGGCCAATCTACCTACGAGAAGGAAATGATGGCCATCTTACATGCAGTCGACACCTGGCGACCTTACTTATTGGGGCGACGTTTCCAAATCCGCACATATCATCACAGTCTTAAATATTTTTTGGAGCAACACCTATCCTCCCCACAACAAAATAAATGGCTAGCCAAAATGCTGGGATATGACTATGAGATGATTTACAAGAAAGGGAAAGACAATAGTGTAGCAAATGCATTATCTCGCCAATTTGAGGAGGAAAGTACCCTGCTAGCAATTTCCCTCCCCATTCCACAATGGATTGAATAAGCTCGCAAGGAATGGTTTTCACACCCCAGGCTCTCCCAACTCATTTCTCAATTGCAGGGAGATCCAAATTCCACCAAGGGCTACTCGTGGCAGGATGATATTCTTCCCTACAGGGACAGAGTCGTAATATCACCAACATCCACCCTCAAAAGTCGCATTTTGGCAGAATTGCACTCATCTCCCATTGCAGGACACTCGGGCTTTCAGAAGACGTATGCTTGCACCAGAAGATCATTTTTTTGGACAGGCATGAAAAAGGACATCCTTACCTTCGTAGCAGAATGCGATGTCTGTCAACGCCACAAAGGGGAAACAATCAACACACTAGACACATTACAACCATTGCCCGTTCCGGCATCAATTTGGATAGAGGTTTCTATGGATTTCATTACAGGTCTTCCAAAGTCAGGGAACAAGTCAGTCATCATGGTGGTTGTGGATCGATTGTCGAAGTATGCTCATTTCTGCGCTCTCCCCCACCCGTTTACACCCACCTTGGTTGCTCAAACTTTCATGGATCAGATCTTCAAATTGCATGGCATGCCCATTTCTATTGTGTCCGACCGCGACCCGATCTTCACCATCAATTTTTGGCAGGAACTCTTCAGAATACAAGGCACTCAACTAAAACTCAGTACTTCCTACCATCCGCAAACAGATGGTCAAACTGAAGCAGTCAACAAATGTCTAGAAACCTATCTTAGGTGTTTTACTTCAGAAAAACAACACCTTTGGGTATAGTGGCTACCTCTGGAAGAATGGTGGTATAACACCAACTATCATGCCACCACCAAAATGACTCCCTATGAAGCAGTATATGGTCAACTCCCGCCTTCACCTACTTCGTATCTCAATGGATGCTCAAAAGTACAAGCAGTGGATCAACGCCTACAACACCGCACAACCATGCTCGCCTATCTTCGATAAAATCTTCATCAAGCTCAGAACCGCATGAAGCAACAGGTAGACCAGCATCGCTCAGAGCACCAATTTCAAGAAGGGGATCAGGTCTTTTTACGGCTCGAACCATATAATCAAACATCACTCAAAGACAAGGGGTGTCAGAAACTCTCTCCCAAATTCTACGGACCATATCGAGTACTTCAGCGCATTGGAGAAGTGGCCTACAAGTTGGCCTTGCCACCTACTGCAAAAATCCATCCAGTTTTGATGTCTCATGCCTCAAGAAAGTGATTGGGAACAATTGCAGAATTTAGACCAGTCTACCGGAATTGGACGAAGAAGGGTCCATCTGGCTTCAACCAGAATAGGTCCTAGACACACGAGTCAAGCAACTGTGCAGCCGCATGATTAAGGCAGTCCTAGTCAAACGGAAAGACACCTCTCCAGAAGATGCAACTTGGGAGCCAACCACTATTCTGCAACAGTTTCTGCAGATTCAGCCTTGAGGACAAGGCTAGTCTTAAGGGGGAGGGCATGTTAGGGTCCCACCCTAACCCCCTTGTCTATGTAATGGGACCACATCATAGTCAAGAGTCAATAAAGCCCATATTAATAATTGTAAGTGGTTATTCCGCAATTAATAACGGAACCACAGTAAGTTGCAAATGGGCCGTAGTATTAGATAGATGGTATTAGTAATACAACGGTATTGGCCCGTGGTATTGCATGTATGGTTCATATATAAAGGATAGAGACTCCCTGCGAGGAGCGTCATGTCTTATTTTATAATCAAGCTCTGCTCTATTGGAGGTTGCCCCCTCAAAGAGGCAAGTGAACATTACTCTCTGAATAATAAAATCATTGCTATTCTGTGTTCTGGGTATCTTTTCTTCGCATATTTTGTGTTATGGGTATCTTTTCTTTGCATATTCTGTATTTGGGTATCATTTGTAGGTTAATAGCATAACAGAACCCATGTGGCATGGGCCCTACATTGTTAAACATGTATTACAGAAAGGGGCTTATGAGCCCATTGACTATCAGGGTAGTATTTTAGATAGGCCCTGCAACAACCTTTATCTCAAAAAGTATTATGCTTAGATGGTATTGGAGTCGTGTTCCAGCTCTTTTCTCAACTCCTATATCTCCAATGAATAGATCACCAAGTGTTTTTCCCTTTTTGACTCATAAAAGAGAATAAAATGGGTGGTCTTCTTTCAAGCTCTTTTCTGACTCTTTAAACACGAAAAGATTGTCGAGCTCTTGTTGTTTTGAACTCCTTAAAGGCTGTGAAACGTCGTTTGCCCAGTATACGTTTACCCCTTTTTCACGCCGGGATGCACTATTTACGAAAAAGGTACTCCTTGACTAAAATGGTCAAGCAGTTCTCTCGAGCATCATTTTCTACCTTTTCGAGCTCGAAAGACACAAATGTACGAAAAGGGACCATGTGGAGTTTTCTTTTCCGTGTCTTTTTCAAACTCTCTAAAAATGAAAAATATACTGAGTTATACCTTTGTCGAACTTGTTGAAACATTAAATGACATTGGATACATCACCATGATGAACATGAGCTTCTCCTTCCTAGGGCTCATTAAACTTACTAGGCTGGATTCATCTGAAGGATGAACTTACAATGTGAGCACATGCTATCCCCTTCAAGATTGTATAAAACAAAATTGGGGTACCTACCAGAAATGGTGGGGGGAAATTGGAAATTTATCAGTTGTGTGGGCAACTCACTCTTGAGCATGACACTTTATGTTTAATGTCGGGCTGGGATATCCTCCTTCCATCATTGACCTTCCTGGGTTGGGCCATTTATTTTTGCCTTCCATTTTATCTCTACCATGTCATCATGACCACCAATCCTATGGATCCAAAAGCAGCCAAAATTTAGAATCGTGTCACTGATATGTTCAAGAGTTAGTCCCTCTATCTCGGACCTTTTCATGTTGATCAACGGAACCACGAATACCAGCTGAAATTTTAGTCTTAATGAACATCATGCGGATCCTTTTCAATATTATAGGATGAAACCTCAGTCAGTTCCTTTTTGGCCTCAATATTATCAGTACCCACCTTGGCAACCATGGTGTCCTCAACCTAACTCAATTTCTTCATGGTCTCAAAGCTGGTGTAGCCCTGTTCCTCTTGCTTCTCAATTCCCTCAGCCTACACAGTAGCAATAGTTAAAGTTGCTATTTAAAATTTCCTCCAATAATCCTCCTCTCCAACCTCAATGTCCTATTCAGCCAAACCCAAATCCAAACAATAAGGGAACTCAACAAGTAGACACCCTCAACCTTCCTTCGTATAGCATTTCTACCATAGGGTTTAAGGAGATAAACCTGTGATCTGAGATAAATGAGACAACCCAACCATCTATGGAAAATTCTCCTTCGCATTCGATTGTTACTCAGGCATGTCAAACCAATCCTCCTTATCCAGAATAATTAGCCTTGAGTAAATGGGTCCCTCAACCAGACTTTGATCTTTTAGGAGAATTGCAGAATCTGTTTGTAAAAATCCCCCTGCTTCAGGCCATGAAAAATGTACATATTTACGCTAAAACTATTAGAGAATATTCTTCTAAGAGACATGTGAAGAAAAAAAAGATCCACTCATGATTCATGTTATGGGGAGATTATCTGACATAATGCTAGGAAAGGCTATGCCAATAAAATGTGGGGACCCTGGGAACCCAATCCTAATAGTTCATATTAATGGAGTAGATATTTGGGCACTGGAATTAATGTAATTACATCTGAAACCATGCTTACACTGGGATTGTGTGATCTTAAGCCTACCCTTACAGCCTTAGAACTAGATGACATACTATAATTAGACCAATATGGAAATTGGAAGACATAACGATTTCGGTGGATTCTTGGCGCTATCTCGTTGATCTCTTAGTCTTGTATACACAATCCCCAACTGGTGGTCATCTCCTTATTTACGAATTTGGCTTGCAAATGTTGATGCCTATATTGGATGCCAGTCATGGATAGCCTCAAAAATGGTGGTCTCAAGGCTATTCCCTTTAGTCTTCACACCAAACCAAACTCACAATTCTCCCTTAAACACAAGCTAGAAAGCTACAAACTATTGGTAGCTTGCTAACTACTCCAAAATCAAAACTTCAGCTAGAACTTAATTAGGACTAAAAGCTAACTTGTGCTTGAGAAAAAGAGAGGTTTATATAGCTTGGATGGAGGGGAGACGGTTCCTCTTCTCATGGGAGAATGCCTTATCTCTTGAATTAGTTCCATCCTAATAGGGGAAAGGAGCCCAAACTGACCTCCTTGACTCCATCTGACCTAACAATTCACTACACTTCCATTACGAATCTTCTAGAGCTGGAAGTTTCAGCTCCATATTTTAAAAAAAATATCCAAAAGAAGATCGACACAACTAAGAAAGGGCTCAATCGATCTAATAGGTGTTAGGGACAGTTGTAATCCCTGCATTGGTCATGTAGTGACTTTGACTTTAGAAGTTGTGAAACCTTGGATCTCTCTGGTTTTGTCATTCTTCTTAGGAGTCAGACCGGTCGTAAAGTCTACCTGTGTGAGCAACCTACCTTTGTGTTGTCTCTTTGCGGAATTTCGAAGTAACTTGTTGATTGAAGTTGTGAATTTCATTCTTAAGAAAAGAACAAAAGAGTTTGATTTTTGTTTTGACTGATTTCTGGTTCTGCATGAATTGGTCCTTGGTTTGATTGTTACCGAGTAAAACAACCTGGAATCATCTTAGTAGGCTTTTTCCTCTTTAGATTTGCTTTTAGGTAAATTTCCTTTTGATTTTATTTTGAGTGATTTTTCCATAGATTTTTATAAATTTTGAAATTGCTTTTGTTAAAATAGTTTTATATGCTTTGTTAAATAGGAAAAATACAAAAACATCTCCTTTAAAAAGTTTGTTTTAAGTAGCGTTTGAAGTATTTTGAAAGAAAAAGGAATTCTCGTGCAAGTAATGAGTGGCCATGTGTTGTATGCTTGGAAAAGATAAAGAGATTGTTTCTTTGATTGTCTGTTAAGAAAGTTGCTTTAATCAAAATTTTGCATTCTCCAACTCTCTTAGCTAGGGAATTCATTGAAAAAGAAAAGTAGTGTAAATCATCCTAGGTGCATCTTTTTAGTGGATTTGAGTCGAGTCTACACACCATCAGTTTCATCTCCACTACCTTTTGTCTTAAAGAAAAGCCATAAAATTAACGCTTAAAGTAAAATCAACTTAGAAATTTTTTCTTTTACTAGGGCTCTGAAGCACCAATATAGATCAGGCTAGTGTCTTGGAGTAGGAGAGTAATTAACTCTCCAAGACTACAAAACCAAACAAGTAGCTTATCTTGTGATAGGATAAATCCAGATGTTGCATTTATACTCTGGGAAAGCTCCTCTTAAAGGAGAAGCACGAGCTCGTGTCCGAACCAGTGAGGGGATCAATCCTCCCTCGTTGGAAACGACGCCAGACACGCACGTATTACAAACGGTAAACCTCAGATTATTGTTGAGGAGCCAGGGGATCATTTATCGGTAAACCTTGGATTGACCATTGTCAAGGAGCCGGTAAGGGGATTGAGCTTGTTACTCTGCCCTTGCGTGCTGTCGGAGTGTAGACTGTTCCCCCCAGGTATATTTGTTGCTGTTGGTAACTTTAGCCGCCATAATCTTAGGATTCTACCCAAGGTGACGGTGGTGGGAAGATCCCACTGTACCTGGAGCAGACGTCGGCTAGACTCA